>CAUYQV010162452.1:0-48552 GCA_963574575.1 Galagoides demidoff | reverse complement strand
GCATCACAGCTCATAGCAACCTCCAACTCCTGGGCTCAAGAGAGTCTCCTGCCTCCGCCTCCCAAGTAGCTGGGACCACAGGCGCCCGCCACAACGCCCCACCATTTTTTGGTTGCAGCCATCATTGTTGTTTGGCGGGTCTGGGCTGGTGATACGAACCTGCCACCTTAGGTGTACGTGGCTGGCGCCTTAGCTGATTGAGCCACAGGCGCCGAGCCATGAATGTGTATCTATTAACTTGGAAAAATACATTTCTTTTATTTATTTATTTACTTATAAATTTATTTATAAATTTATTTATAAATAAATAAATAAATGGTTTGAGATTCATTGAGGGTACAAAGAATTAGGTTACGCTGATTGCATTTGTTAGGTAAAGTCCCTCTTGTAATTGTGTCTCACCCCCAAGAAGTATGCCATACACCATGACCTCCCCATCCCCCTCTCCCCATGCCTCATTCCCCTACCCTCCACCTTGTATTAGATCAGTGGAAAGATATATTTCTAAAAGGCAGGTTACCGGTGTGCTGTTTTTGCAAAATATATCACCTATCTACATTTTTACCCGGGAAGGATATATGGGAGAGTGTTAATAGTGACTATCTCTGGGTGGTAGAATTCTGGGGGATTTTGATCTTCGTCTTTTTAAATATATAATTACTTTTATTTTTTATTGTGGTAAAATGTATATATTATAAAATTTACCCTTTTAACCATTTTAAAGTATACAACTTAGTGTCAGTAAGAATACTCACCATGTTGTGTGACCATTATCCATTTCCAGAACTTCCCCGTCATTCCAAATAGAAATTCTGTGTCCATGAAACCATAAACCCTCATTCCCTCCTCTCCCTGGCTCCTGATAACCTCTATTCTACTAAGTATCGTCATGAATTTGCCTACTCTTGGTACTCCATACAAATGGGATGGTATATTTGTCCTTTGGTAGATATTGATCTTTTTGCTTATCTGTGTTCTTGAAATAAATAAAAAATGTTTATTTCACTTCTGTAATAGAAAGAAAAAGCAAACCCTGGGTGACAGTTGTGGTATATGGCCTCTGGTGGTTTCACCTGGATGACAGTTGTGGTATATGACCTCTGGGTCATTAGGGCAAGGCCACAGGGTCATGGCCATCTTCTTGCCCTAGGGCAGGTGTTGGGGTGTGACCTCCATCTCAGCCTCCCTGGACACAGGCAGGCAGCCAGGGGTTGAGGAGTATGGTGGCCTCAGAGCTTAGCCTTCTTACTGATTGCCTGTTGCTGAATCATCTCACCCCAGGGTTTTCTGTGTGTGCTGGTAGCTTTGGAAGGGTGGGCTTGTGGTTCACGGGGCCTCTGATGACGTAGCAGCTTTCCTGCAGTGAGTGAGACTCAAATCAGGCAGAGGTGGGGCTGTCGATGCCAGCTGCCTTGAAACTTAAGAGTCTTAACTTTTCTATTTCAAGCATCCTTTCTTTGTTCCAAAGTCTGCAGCTGGATGGCTGAGTACCCATCACGGTGGTTGTGGCCATGTCTGTTGAATGCTGTTGTTGCTGGGGCCATGGTGCAGTGGGTTGGGGGCTGGTGAGGCAGTGTGCACACTTCAGTTCTTGTGGGGTGGCTGTGGGACCCAAAAGTGGGAATCTAGGTCACGTGATTCTATTCAGGAGTCACACGAATGGGTCAGGTGGCTTTTCTTTTCTTATCTTTTTTTTTTGCAGTTTTTGGCCAGGACTGGGTTTGAACCCACCACCTCTAGTATATGGGGCTGGTGCCCTACTCCTTTGAGCCACAGGTGCCGCCCTTCTTTTCTTTTCTTTTTTTTTTTTGAGACAGAGTCTCACTTTGTCATCTTCGGTAGAGTGCCATGGCATCACAGCTCAGAGCAACCTCAAGCTCCTGGGCTTTAAGCAGTTCTCTCGCCTCGGCCTCCCAAATAGCTGGGATTACGGGTCCCTGCCCCAATGTCCGGCTATTTTTCCAGATGAGGTCTCACTCTGGCTCAGGCTGGTCTTGAACCTGTGAGCTCAGGCAATCCACCCTCCTTGGCCTCCCAAGTGCTGGGATTACAGGTGTGAGCCACGGTACCAGCTCATGTGGCTTTTCTCTGGGGTGCCTTGTTCTGTGCAAATGCTTTAAGTTCCTTGGTAAGCAAGTTCCTCAAAGTGCCTGCCTTATAGGTCTGGGAAGGCTCTAAGGAAGTCTCTTTACCTGGCTCTGCCTGTTTTCCATCTGCCGGATGGGCAGTTGTCCTGTTTAGAGACGAGGTCTCGCTCTGGCTCAGGCTGGTCTCGATCCTGTGAGCTTAGGCAATTCACCCACCTTGGCCTCCCAAGTGCTAGGATTACAGGCGTGAGCCACTACACCCGGCAGGAAGTGTAAAGATTTTATAGAGAGCCATGAAAATGTGAGAATGCCCTGTGCTAAGGATATTTGACCAGGAAAAATGTTAACTGGACAGAGAAGAGATTTCTTTCCTGGTTTAGCAATATGAGGCTTTTCTTGTGGGACACGGTCTTAATGTGTTAGCCACGTCTTTGCGGCTCAGATCCCTGAACTAAAAGTGAAAATTGCCATTCTCCAGAAGCCATTCATCTGCCATCAGACCAAAGGAGGGGATTTGATGTGAGGCCACTGTGAAGGCTACTTTCACTGTACTTACATCTGGTTTACCCTGGAGGCTCTGAAAAGCTGGGACCAGGGCTTGAAAGGAATGAGTGTCAGAGAGAAGGGGAAGCTCATTGCCCTGCTCTATGGAAAAGAAGGAAAAGGCAAAATTCTTCCAGAGAGTACAGTGATATTCAGCATTGATCTCCTAGAAATTAAAAAGTGGACCAAGATCCCATGAATCATTCTAAGAAATGGATCTTTACCAGGACTGGAAACTCTCCAAAGATGAGGTTGAATTGTATTGAAAGAAAGCGTTTGAGAAGCAGTGTGGTGGTGAATGAAAGTTATCACGATGTTTTGGTGCAGGATATTTTTGATAAAGAAAATAAAGACAAAGATGGATTTGCATCTCCTAGAGAATTTACATATAAAGGTGACCAGTTATAGAGATATGTCTACCCATTTTACATAGCATCTTTAAAGAAAGGGTAGTCATCTTTAACGAAAGTTTTGTTTTTTAACGATATTCTGTTCTTGTTTTATTTTTTATATTTATATATTTTTTCTGACTCTTATTTAAAGAATGCCTGAGGGTTTTTAAGTGCTCATTTCTTTCTGTTAAGTTACTGGGAAGAAAAAAAATTCATTTGAATAGAAGACTTCTAGACTACTTCCTACTGTTATATATGAAGACTTGTTTTGCTTTCTTAGTTATTTAAAAATGCTGCAGCTGGAAATATACCACAACGTGAGATCAAGTTATAGCATCAGCGCCCTGTATTTCTGCTTCCCTCCATTTTCTACAAGTTAGAGACTGACATATTTGAAAAGCCTCTTGCAATAGGCCAAAGGTTGCTATTTTCATGTTATAGTGAAATAATTTGTCTTGACTTGGTGGCAGCTACTGCTTTGCTGGAGAGAAGTACAGTGTTGAAGTTGGTAACAAAGTTTACCATTTCTATGACCAGCCTCAACAAGAGAGAGACCTCATCTCTAAAAATAGCTGGGTGTTGTGGTGGGCGCCTGTAGTCCCAGCTACTTGGGAGGCTGAGACAAGAGAATTGCTTGAGCCCAAGAATTTGAGGTTGCTGTGAGCGGTGATGTCATGGCACTCTACTGAGGGCCACAAAGTCAGACTGTTTCAAAAAATATATAAAATACCATAGCCAAAAAGAAAAAAAAAAGATTTTATAGAGATGGCCTCTGAAGGTCATTTTGAGGAGCAGTTCTGTTTTTCATGGTGCTGACTGTCCTTTAGGGTTAGTCAGCTGGTCACAGGGCAGGGCGGTTGGAGGAGGCCATGAATGTGGTATTGTGGCAAACTTCCTCTCAGTCTCCTAGAAATGTTCTGGAAACTCCCAGATGTGCCATCTTTCCTGGCATTGCAAAGGGCCCTAGATCTGCTGGTGGATTTCCCTGCATGTGATGCTGGGTGTGTTAACGTGGTTAAAGGATAATGGATGCAAGGTGGCCCCACAGGGCTATGGTCCCCGTCTCTCTGCCCTCAGCACACACCTGCTCTCCCCTCAGCACTTCTCACATTCCGGAAACCTGCCCATTTCTGGGGGTGGAGACCAGGCACTCTAGCTTTTCTATACCCAGGTAGCAAGAAGCGGAGGCCCCAAGGTCTCTGCACACAGAGCTCAGAGGCTCAGCCTATAGCACCAAAAAAGGAAGAACTGCTGGGGTTCCCTTTAGGAAGGGGATGTGAGGTCAGAGATGCGTCTCAGAGAGGCCTGTGATTTGGAAACCACCCAGTAAACAGGAAGCGTGGCTATCAAAGAAACCTGTGCTTGTAGGAAGCAGAGAACCGGATCAGCCCCCCACCTGCCGGGATGGGCAGCATGTCTCTGCAGAGCTGAGAGACCAGCCTCTCAGGCGGAAGAGTGAGAGCAGCAAAGGACACAGGCCTCAGGCCCTCCCGTAATGATTGGACTGGAAGAAAGTGTGACTTCCCCTTGCTCAGGTAGGACGCGGAAAGCGCTCAGTGCTGAGAGCTCAGGTCGGGGAGTGTTCCATCCCACTGGCTTTATTGGGGTCAGGGTTGTCTCCACCAGCCTCCCACTCTCCCCTGGGCCAAACCTGTCACATGGAATTTCTCATCTGGCCAGGCCCCTCTGGCTGAAGGTCATAGAGGTGCTGCTTCCGGGAGGCAGATGCGACAGGCTGTTCCCCTGGGTCAGCAGATATTGGGGGTTAGCATGGTAAGTCCCCGATTTCTCTGAGCTGGAGCCTAAATTTTGCACCTACTCACCTCACACGTGCACACACCCATATGCACGGACACGCAACCAAACACACAGACTCGGACATACACGCAACACTGGGACACGCACACACCCCCACACAGACATACAAACCCATACATACAGACATACACACAGACACACACAAACCCATATACATGGACACATACCCCCAGACACATGGACACACACACTCCATATACACATCCATACATATAGAAAAACACACCCATACACATGGACACACACCCACACCCAAACACACAGACACATCCGTACATACAGATACACACAACCATACACACATCCATACATACAGACACACAACCATACACACAGACACACATCTGTACATACAGACACACAACCATACACACAGACACACACCCATATATACAGACACACAACCATACACACAGACACACACATACCCATACACATGGATACATACCCACACTCAAACACACAGACACACACCTGCACCCAAACACACAGACACATTCGTACATACAGACACACACAACCATATACACAGACACATCCATACATACAGACACCCACACCCATACACACAGACACACACACCCCTACATATAGACACCCATGCCCATACACACAGACACACACTCCTACACACAGACACCCACACCCATACACACAGACACACACTCACCCCTATACTCTTGCTGGCATCCATACCTGCACGTTCACACCCACTCACACAGCCTTTTCTGTCTGGAGTTTTTACTTCCTTTCCACCCCTTCTTTTTTTTTTTCTTTTTAATTAAATCATAGCTGTGTACATTAGTGCAATCATGGGGTACAGTGAGCTGGTTTTATATACAATTTGAGATATTTTCATCAAACTGGTTGTCCTGCTCCGACACCCTGTTGCTCTGACAAGAGGCTAAGGGCCTTTGGGCTTCCTTGTAAACATTCATGCAGAAGGTCGAAACTGGTGGCTGCTGGAAGGACTTCCCTATAAACACGTGGCTGCTTCTCCAGCCTGCGAGACTATTGTTTGGGTGGCCCCAGGGGTGACCTTCTGGGTCACTCATCTGGCCACCCACCTGTCGGTGTGGCACTCAGAGGAGTCTCAAAACCACTTGCTCAGATCTCCTGCAGTCCCATCAGGGAATTTAGATCTGTGTGCAGGGCCTGAGCAGGGAGGCTGGGGTCGAGGCCCCGGCTGGGGGTGGGAAGAATTGGGGCTTTGCAAAGACTTGCTTGGGGGATCCCATCTCTGCTCTGCTGCACTTCTGTCCTTCCTGTATGGGGTGTAGGCTGAGGTGGCCCTACATGTCAGACACAGAGGCTTCTTATGGGTATAGGGTGGGGGCAGTGTGTAGGGCCCATGAGTGCAGGGAGTGGACAGAGGGTGATATGGGGTGAGAGTCAGTGGCTCTGGTGCCCCCATCCTGCTTTGGGTCTTTCTCCCTGGCCTCTCTGGGGTCTGTTTCTCTCACAGCTTGTCCTCTGGGCTGGTCACTCACTCACCTCCCTGCCTCAGGACTAGTAGGCTTGCTGGGGGCTGCAAACTGAAGCTGGCCTCCACCTTCATGTAGCTAGTCCCTCAGATCCATCTCTCTGCCGAGGCACCACAGAAGGAACACTGGGCTTCGGGCTGGTTGTGTGACCTGGGACAAGTCACCCAATCCCTGGGACCTTCTGTTTCCTCCTTGTTAAAATGGTGAAAATAAAACTATCCCCTGGGATTGATTCTTGGAGGGACTGAGGTAAACCTGTTACTAGCAGCATCAGCATCTGGGGAACTTGTTGTAAATTCACTTTCTCCATCCCTACCCTAGAATTATTGAACCAGAACCTGGAGGGAGGGGCCACACTCCGTATTTTAAGGAGCCCTCTAGGGGACTGATGCACACCCCATGGAAGAAACGCTTTTGTAGAATATAGCTGGGTCAGTTGATTGGGGGCTGAAAGCTTTTTTCCTCTTCACCCCAGGAGAAGTTGCACTATATAAAGGTTTCTGCTTTGCCGCTGAGCAGTCCTGGATTTGCAACTCAGCTCTGTCTGTTACTAGCCGTGTGTCTTTGGGAGAGTTGCTTAGCTTATTTGTGCCTCAATGGCTTCATCTGCAAACCGGGGATAATAAAGTGTCTTTCTTTTCTTTTCTTTCTTTTTTTTTTTTTTTTTTTGAGATGGTGTCTTACTCTGTCACTCTGGGTAGAGTGCCCTGGCATCATAGCTCATAGCAACCTCAAACTCTTAGACTCAAACAATTGATCTTCTTGACCCAGCCTCCCAAATAGCTGGGACTACAGGCCCACAACACCCAGCTAGTTTTTCTGTTTTTAGTAGAGACAAGGTCTTGCTCTTGCTCAGGCTGGTCTCAAACTCCTGAGCTTAAGTGATCCACCCACCTCAGCCTCCCAGAATGCTTGGATTAGAGTCAAGAGCCGTGGTGCCCCAGAGTGTCTTCCATAATGGGGTTGTTGTAGGGATTAGGGTCAAAGCAGGTGAACAGTGAGTCCATACTAGGCTCACATCTGTTGTTTTAGCATCTGTTGTATTAGCACAAAAGTCTCCCCGATTGGTTCTGTTACCAAACAGATGGGACAGATGTCAAGGACCCATTGCCTGTGCTGGCTGCTGCTAGTTCTCTTGAGCTCAGCCCTTTTCTACCTGCTCCCTAAGTGCTGTCCCTTCCCTGGCAGGGCAGGCAACTTCTTCCCAAATACCTTCCTCTCTTTCTTTCCTGAGGCTTAAAATTCCTTCGGGGTGGGGAGGAGAAAGGCCTTTTTAGTCACAAAGGGGAATCGAGTAGATTGACCCAGGACACTTGGCCTGTTCTCCCCCAAGTGGTGTTTGGGGCTAGATCCTTACCTGAGCACAGTGGGAAAGGAGGCAGAGGAGGTACAGGTCCCAGATAGGACAGTAAGTGGACCTTCTATTTCTTCCAGAGAATCCCAAATTTTGTGTTACAGGCTCCTTTTTGTGTTATAGTCCTCCTTTTGAGGACAGCCTCAAGTTTAGAAAACTGATATGGAATCTGTTGTCATCTCTAGGTCTTGGCAGGGCCCCAGCCCTGCACGCAGCTCAAGTCTCCGTCCTCGTGTGTGGCACAATTGCTCTGGGGTTTCCTGTTTGCCATCAGCAGTCTTCCTGCCCCAACGGCAGGGGCTGAAGCAGAGATGGGGTTGAAGTGCAGGCAGAGGGCCCAGCACTGTCCTCTCTGGAGCTGCCTGGTTACACAGCAGATTTCCCTCAGGAGACCTGGCTGGGTCAGTCTTTAACACTTTAGTATGAAGCACTGTGTCAGATAACTTTCTTCTCCACCCCAGACCCAGACTGTCCTCTGAGGGAGGGGAAGGGCTCTGACAAGAGGTGGGGACAGTCCCCAAAAGGGGAAGCTGTAGGCTCTAGCCAGCGTTTCAGGCCTGGTGCTGGCTCTGGCTTCCTGGCTGCTCCTGTGACGTGGTGCAGGAGCAGGGGCACTTAGCGTCAGCTCTGCGCCTGCACACACGGGCCTTCAGGTGCTCCACACCGTCCCCTTCTTCCTCAGAAATATTAGTAATGGGGAGAGGGCGCTAAATAGCCAACTAGTTTGCTTTTAGAGAATTCCATTTTTTCCTTTCTTGAAAGGCTGCTTTGAAGTACAGTAGAACCTCTGTTAGTTGACCACCTGAGGCACTGTAACAAACTGGTTAACATATGGAGGTGGTCACAAAAGGAACCAGCCTGCTGTACTGATACGTACACATGGTGTATGTCCAGTCTCTGAAAATTAGGTCAATTTAAAGAGGTAAGGAGGAGGTCAACTGTGGAGGTTCTACTGTGCATTTGGGAATGGCCTCAGTCCACACAGCTCTATCCCGACCAGATTTCTCAGTGGTTCTCAGCCCTGGTTGTACATTGGTGTGACCTGGACAGGCTTTAAAATGCTCATGCCTGGGCACCTCTCCGAAAAACAGTCTGAGGGAACTGGTCTGAGCTGAAGCCTGGACACCAGGATTTTAAAAGCAACTCCCCTCTCCTGCCTCTGCTCCAGAAGAATCTAATTAGCAAAGCCTGCACCTCTGAGATGTCATGTGTCCCAGGACACAGCTGAGGCCTCACCCAGTGTCTGGCTTCGCGCTGGTCAGGGGTGGCTCTGTGCGGTTTGCCCCCCAGGAATTCTCTGTGAAAGCTCTCTCCTCCCCGCATTCGTCTCTCCCTTCTCCCAGGGGTACTTTCTCAGAGGTGGGACTTCCCTCCCCTCCCCACATCTCTCCATCAGCAGAGAAGGGGGTTGGGGGGGCGCTGGCCCCTGTTCTACAATCAGCAAGACAGTTTAGGAAAAAGCAAACAAGCAAACAAAAAACTCCAAAAGCTACCCAAAGTCTCCCTCACTCTGGACTTTCGTGCCAGGGTTGACTGCCTTTCGGTTCCGCATTTGCCCCTCTCCTTCCAGGGACTTTTGAGCTGATAAATACGGGGAAAGATGCTTGGACTCTGGGCCCAAAGAGAACTGGAGCGATGGGCCAAGGTCCTGGGGATGCTGGGAGACCGGATTAACCCCCTGTGCTCTCCAGGCTCCTCCACCGGTCGGAGGAACCAAGAGCTGCCGTCTTGGGTGGGAGCTCCGGATGCCTTTTCCACCTCCAAGAGCATCCAGAGGACTCGTGTTTGGTCTCACAGGAAGCTCAGCCTGTGAATTTCAAGGGCTTGGAAGCCTTTCTTTTATTCTTGGGAAGGCTGGAAACACCTGTCAGTGGGAGTCTGTGGGAAGGAAGAGGGAAAGATCCTTTGTGCAACTGCGGCCGGGCTTTGAGTCTGCCCCGTCCCTGCAGCCTTGGCTCACATAGCACCAGGCTGGTCCTGGCATAAAACAGACATATAAACCAAAGGTCTTGACTGGACAGCTGTGGCTTCTCAGCCTCGGGAAGGGGAAAGGGAGGGGGAAGGTGACAGGGCTTGTAGCTGTTCAGTCCCAGACATGGGACAGGTGCAACAGACACTGTGTGCCCACCCGAGTCCTCCAGTCTGTGGCGTGGGTTGTGTTGACTGCTTCACACTGATAATTGCTCTTGTAGGAAGTGAGAGCGGGTCACCCTTCCTCCCACGGGTGGCTCTCAGCCAGTAACTGACAGGGCTCCAGAGTCCTGGCTGGGACCACTCTGTAGTGCTCCTTACACCCCAGAGCTCTCCCTGGGACCAGGCTGTGGCTGGACCCCAGCTGAGCCCTTAGTCCTCCCTGTACCCCATCCCGCGTCTCTTACTCCCTCACAGGTTTCTCCAGGAAACACTTCCATGTGTCCAAGGATTTTTGTCTTAGGTTCTGCTTCTAGGAATTCCCTGAACTAAGGCAGCAGGTTAGCACCCTTGGGCTGGCCTTGAACCCTTCCCTGCCTGAAGAAGTAACCATGATACTAGGGACATGTGCAGGAGAGAGGCCCAGGCTGGGAGCTGCAGGCCCAAGAGCAGAAAGAAGCAGCAGACAAAAGATTGCTGTGTCTAAGGGAATGTAATTTTCTAAACTCATTTTTCTAAAGAGAAGTACTGGTTTAGAAGTTTTGAGGGGTTAAATAGCTGCGTCCCGCTTGGTAGATTGAACTGTTTAACATTCTAAGAGCAGCTCCACATTAAAAATTATTTGTGTAAAATCTGCCCTTTCTTTCTTATCCCTTTTCTCAGAGTGGTAAGCTCTGAAGTGTTTCAGTTCTGTGTCTGAGATGTGGGCTGCTACGGGACACCCCCCACCCCCATTCCTCCCTGCCTTGCTTTCCTTTCCACAAAGACCTGGTCCATATCCCAAGGCATTGTGGGAAGTGATGCTTGTGAATGGTTTTTACAAGGCATTTTGAAGCCCAAGAGGGCTCCACACATTCTAGATAATAACAGGGAAGGCAGAAGAGTGGCAGCCAGTCTGTTAAGTGAATCCCTCCCTCAAAGGCTGCAGATATTGGCAGCCACCCTTGAAGGAAGTGTCCAATTGAGTCCACATTCCAGCTCCATAACCCATCTTCCTCTGACCCTTCCTTGAGTGAGAAACAATGCTCTGTTTAAAAAATATCAGACTTAACTGTAAATTTCCGGCCCTTTGTTAGGGCTACTCTTGTGTTTGCCTTAAAGTGTATGTAAATTTAGCTTGTTTTTTTTTCAGCTGGCTGGGACTAGCCAGTGATGTGCTGCGATGGTTGGAAAGTTGGTGAAGAGAGGTGCAGGACTCTGGGAGGCCAAGGCGGGTGGATTACTTGAGGTCAGGAGTTCGAGACCAGCCTGAGTAAGCGAGACCCCATCTCTAAAACTAGCCCGGCATTGTGGTGGGTGCCTGTATCCCACCTACTTGGGAGGCTGAGGCACGAAAATTCACTGAGCCCAGGAGTTTGAAGTTGCTGTGAGCTATGATGCCAGGGTACTCTACGAGGGTGGCAAAGTAAGACTCTGTCTCAAAAAAGAAAAGAAAAAAAGGAGATGGAGAGATTATGAATAAAAAGGGTCTGAGACTTGGAGGATTGCTACAGAAATGAGTGGATGGATGGGTGGGTAGATGGATAGATGGGTGGGTAGATAGTGCTGGAGAGAGGAGAGAGAGATTCAGAAGAACCAAGAATGGGAGAAAGAAGGGAAATAACAAAAGAAGGAATAGAATAACATTCCGCCTGACTGAAGGAAGACTCCAGTGCTCAGGGTGCAAAGGGCTGGTGATGGCAGGCACTGTTCATCCAATTTCCACTCCAGCCAGGCTGTGTAAGTGACTCTGCCGAGGTCCCCTGTGACCGTGTGTGGTGTAAACCAGAGGCTACTCTGGGTCTCCCTCCTGGGACTTTTGCTCCCGGCTCCTGGTTGTACTGACTGTGGCCTCTTTCTCAAAGCATTGTCCTTGGGCTTCCAGGCTATCCTGTCTCTTATGACCCCTCTTCCTCTGCCCACCCTGACCACCTGGGCTCCTGGGGGCCCTGCCCTCCTTGCCTTCCCTGCTCTCCTCAGATGACCTCATTCACTCTCCTGACCTCTGGTGCCAGGACCCAGTCCCCGGCCACCTTCTCCCATCCTTTCTCCACAATTTTTCCAAAACGCACAACAGATCACATCCCTCCCCTCAGAATGCCCCTGTTTTCCTCTTGCTGCTGTAAAACATCACCACAGACTTGGTGGTTTAAAACAACACAAACACATGTCATATTTCTTTTCTTTTTCTTTCTTCTTAGAGATAAGTTCTCTCTCTGTCACCAAGGCTGGAGTGCAATGACCCCATGGCCCTGTGGCCTGATTATAGCTCACTGTAACCTCAAATTCCTGGGCTCAAGTGATCCTCCTGCCTCAGCCTCCAGAGTAGATGGGCCTACAGGTGCATGCCATCATACCTGGATAATTTTTTTACTTTGTGTAGAGATGGGGTCTTGCTCTTGTTTCCCAAACAGGTCTCAAACTCCTGGCCTGAAGCAAACATCTTGACTTGGCCTCCCAAATTGCTGGGATTATAGGCATGAGCCACAGCATCCAACTGTCATATTTCTTTATGTTTGAAAATTTTCATAATGAAATGGTTTTGAAAAATCACTGGAAATACCATTACTCAAATACAGCCAGCCTTTTGTTCATTGACATACACGTGCCAGTGGTTCTCTCTCTGGAGTGATTTTGCCCTCAGGGACACTTAGTAACGCCCGTGGTGCCATTTTGATTGTCATAACTGGGGCAATACTGGCAGTGTCTAGTGGGTGGAATCCAGGGATGCTGCTGAACACCCCCCATGCACAAGACAGCCCCCTACCACAGAGAACGATCAGGTTCCCAGTGTTTATAGAGCTGAGGTTGAAAAGCCCACACATGTATATGCAGTGTATACGTGCGAGTATATAAATTCACACAGCAATGTGTGCTTGTTTATATATGTGCATATGTTACACTTTACATGTGTTGTAAAGAAAATTGAACTATGGTTCTGTAACCTGCATTTTCACAATTTATTATTTTCCCAGATAATTAAATTGCCTTTTATGCTGTCCTGTTTTAATAGTCATTGTAGACATATATGCTACGATTTATTTCACACAGCTATATTGGGCTTTTTTAGGTGGTTTACCAATCTTCGGTATATCTCAGTAGAATCTGAGCTATCCCGGTCAGATAGGTCTCTGTTCTGTCTCATGAAGGCTTCAGAGAGGACTCACCAATTGTCCTCAGAACCAACTTGAATAAACATTCAAGAAAACACTGCCTTCTCTGTGGTTGGGGCATTTATTCTCAGACTGTAAAAGGTTGTCATCTTTCCTTTGGGTGTTTTTGTTTTTTTTTTTTGAGACAGAGTCTGACTCTGTCACCCTGGGTAAAGTGCTGTGGTGTTATAGGCACTGAGTCAGTTTTTCTTTTCTTTTCTTTTTTTTTTAGGTAATTTAATTTTTTAAAATTTTATTTATTTATTTTTTTGAGACAGCGTTTCACTTTGTCACCCTTGGTAGAGTGTTGTGTCATCACAGCTCACAGCAACCTCAAACTCTTGGGCTCAGAGATCCTCTTGCCTCAGCCTCCCAAGTAGCTGAGACTATAGGGGCCTGCCACAATGCCTGGCTAGTTTTTCTATTTTTAGTAGAAATAGGGTCTTGCTCTTGCTTGGGCTGATCTCGAACTCCTGAGTTCAACGCAATCCACCCACCTCAGCCTCCCACAGTGCTAGGACTACAGGTGTGAGCCCCCATACCTGGCTCCTTTGGGTGTTTTTCCCAGAGACTGTGGCAAGCAGAGGCCACAGCTGGCAGAGTGGCATCTCCCTAGGCCTACGCCAGTGTTAGCTGTGGATCTGGGGGAAACAAAGAGCTATGTCATCCAATTTTGTGTCCTCCACTTCTGCCCTCCACTCCCACCCCCCACTGCCCAAGTGCTGCCAGGTTTCCAAGGACACAACTTGACATTAATCTCTGTCTTCTCCTTTTGAATACAGGCTTCTCCTTCTGATGAAAAGAGAAAGGAAGAATGGACTACAGTCACCAAACTTCCCTGGTCCCATGTGGACAAGATAAATACATTTCCAAGTAAGATGTTTTGCTACGGTGCTATGTCCCCAGGGGTCAATCGTGTGTTGGGATGCTGCGGGTGGATGCCAGCCGCTGGCAGAGGGGTCTCCCCTGTACATCAGACAGCTGGGGCACCCATGAGCGTGAAGGAGCGGAGCAGCTGAGCCTGGACCTACTGGGCGCATCAGCAAGGCTGCCACCATAGGTAAAGGCACTCCCCCAGACGCTGGAGGTTAAAGTAAAGGGGGGGCTTTGGACCTTGGAGGGCTGAAGAGGGGTGGTGTCCTGAAAGGCTTCCAGGACAGAAGTTGGCTGGTGGCTGTTTACTATGGTTTGAATGTTTGGGTCCTCCCCCAAATTCATATGTTGGAACTTACCCCTCCCAAGGTGCTAGTATTAAGAGGTGGGGCCTTTGGGCGGTGATAAGATCAGAGTGCCCCTTATACAAGAGGCCAAGAGAGCTTGTTTACCCTCCTACATGTGAGGACACAGTGAGCAGGTGCTGGCTGTGTGGATGGGCTCTCACCAGATACTGAATCTACCTTGATCTTGGGCTTCCTGGCCCTCAGAACCACGAGACGTATATTTCTGTTGTTTATAAACCAGCCAGCTTATGGTATACTCAGCCTAAATGGGCTAAAATGCTCCTCACTGTCCTGTCTATGGTGTTCCTTCGTGGACTCCTGGCTGATGTAATGTGTCCCTGGGCTGCTGTGGTTCTGGCTAAAAATTGGCACAGCAGGGGACAATTTCATTGCCTTCTATGCACTGAGGCCTCTTGAACTCAGACCTTTTGCAAATGTGACTGGGGTTGTACCACAGTGGACTTTTTTGAATTAAGTTTAAAGATGTGTATATATATATATATATATATTTTTTTTTTGCCCTCGGTAGAGTGCTGTGGAGTCACAGCTCACAGCAACCTCCAGCTCTTGGGCTTAGGTGATTCTCTTGCCTCAGCCTCCCAAGTAGCTGGGACTATAGGTATCCACCACAACACCAGGCTATTTTTTTGTTGCAATTTGGCCAGGGCCAGGTTCAAATCTGCCACCCTCAGTATATGGGGCTGGCACCCTACCCACTGAACCACAGGCGCCGCCCTGAAGATCTATGTTTTATGTCCAGCCCAGGGATTTTACATACTGAATTCTCTCTATCTTAATTACGTATTTAATTTATCTGAGACTAAATTGTTTAAAGTCCATAAACACTCTTGGTCATACACAGACACCAGTTGTATGAGATTGGGTCATTCTTATCTCTTTTATTATTATTATTTCAGATTCATGTGAGGGTACAAACAATTAAGTTTGAATTTGTTGAGTAGAGTCCCTGTTGTAGTTGTGTCTTGATCATTCTTATCTCTTCATTGAAAGACCTCCCCAGGGACTTCTACTGACCAGAAGTTTTAAACCCTGGCTTCTGATCTGTTCAAAAGTACCAAATAGCCTGGTGTTTTAGGTTACTTGGAATCATACTTTTCAGTAATTCATTTCTGCTCACGCATAATGATTCCAGTTCATCTAGGTTTAACTTGTCAGGAGTTTCTTGGAATTTCCCGCAGGTTTTGTCTTCCGTGTGGTCCAAATAGCTCTCCAGGGAATGACCGTATTCAGAGAGACTGAACTGTTACCTCTTGCCTGGGAATAGGCAGAAGCACACAACAGCCCCCTACACCTCTCTCCCGCTAGTAACATGCGCTTTTAGATAAAACTAGATTTGTGAGCTGGCTGTTGTGGCAGATGGGCGCTGGTAATCCTAGCTATTTAGGAGGCTGAGACAAGAGGATCATTCCAACCCAGGAGTTTGAGGTTGCTATGAGCTATGATGCCACAGCACTCTACCCAGAGTGACACAGTCAGACTCTGTCTCAAAAAAAAAAAAAAACCCAAACAAAAAACAGAAACAAACGGCTCAGCGCCTGTGGCTCAATCAGCTAAGGCGCCAGCCATGTACACCTAAGGTGGTGGGTTTGAATCCCCAGCCCGGGCCCGCCAAACAACAATGATGGCTGCAACCAAAAAAAAAAATGGCCGGGCGTTGTGGCAGGTGCCTGTGGTCCCAACTACTTGGGAGGCGGAGGCAAGAGACTCGCTTGAGCCCAGGAGTTGGAGGTTGCTATGAGCTGTGATGCCATGGCACTCTACCCCCAGGGGGATAGCTTGAGGCTCTGTCTCAAAAAAAAAAAAAAAAAAAAACAGAAACAAACCAGATTTGTGAATTCTCAGGGTTGATTGCTGGGGCGAGGGGGGGTTCCCTCATCACAAGGAGGGTGGCATCTCCTCTCTGGCCACATTCAGCAGAGTTGTGCTCTCTGAGTGGCACCAGTTTGGGGCAGCTAAGGAGACTCAATCCTAGGCTTCAAAGCGGGAGTTTCTAAGGTTTGTTTTTGTTTTGTTTTTTGATTTTTTGATTTTTTATGAACTGGAAGAATATTGCTGGGGCCCGGCAGTCCCATCATGCCCACATCTTGTCACTGTTCCCCATGGTGAATCCTGTTCTGAATTCCAACACTCCATGTAGAACTTCACATAAACGGAATCACACACCGTGTGCTCGGCTGTGTCTGGCTTCTTTCTCTCACACACCTGGGACGTTCGTCCTCGCTGTGTGTCACCATTCACATTCCTATCACTGTGTAATATTCTGTTGTGTGAGTGTAGTTGCCTTTATTCATTCATTTCACTTTGCTGGGAGTTTGTAAGTTGGTTTTTTGTTAAATTTCAGATTAATATGAGGGTACAAACGATTAGGTTACATTGATTGCGTCTGTTAGGTAAAGTCTGTTTTGTAGACCAGGAGGTGTGCCATGTACCCTTACACGGTGCCCATTAGGTGGGAGCACACTGATCCCCCTCTCCCCTCCTCCTCTCTGCTTCCCCCTTCCCCCCTCCCCTCTTCCCCCAACTAGAATTTAGTTGAGTTTTTCTCTTATGCAGAAGTGTGTTTGTTTGTGTTCTGGCTTCTTGTTAGTTTCTATTCCCGTGATCCTTTGCTAAGAAGAAGGCTCTTCAACACCATCCAGGTTAATACAAAAGATGTAAAGTCTCCATCTTTTTCTATGACTGAAATAGCATTCCACTGTATACATGGGTTTGTAAGTTTTTTAAACGCGGGATAAGGTCATGTCTATGAAGCATAAGTCAGCAAGGCCCAGACCTGTCCCTATTAATCTGCTGAAACGCCTGGAAGTTCCTAAGTTTTGAGAAAGCCTGTAGTAACTGTTTCCCTCACTCAGCGTGCTCAAGGGAGAAACTCAATGGAGGGGCAGGAGAACCCTGTCTGTGGCCTTTGAACATGTTTGTCTCTGTGAATCTTATTAACACCTGCCTATTCATCTTGGGTGTGGGGCGTGTTGTCAGAGACGCCAGTTACCGTCCTGTTGTCAGCAGACAAGACCTGCTTTGGTGTTCTGGAGCTGCTCCTGACCTAGAGTCTGCTCTGGGATAGTGCTTACTTGATTCTGGGGGAGGATGGTGATAGAGTGACGGTGGCAGAGCTCTATGTGTGTGTGTGTGCATGTGTGTGAACACCCAAAGGTGGATAATTACAGACCAGGTTAGGTGCGGGCTGGGAAGGGAACAGCTGCATTATAAGTGGCTTC
This sequence comes from Galagoides demidoff, assembly GCA_963574575.1. Taxonomy (NCBI): domain Eukaryota; kingdom Metazoa; phylum Chordata; class Mammalia; order Primates; family Galagidae; genus Galagoides; species Galagoides demidoff. Next base: position 31,154 of record CAUYQV010162452.1, on the reverse strand, counting down.
AGCTGATAAAGTAGCCCCTCGTGTATCTTTTTTTTTTTTTTTTTTTGATAGCGTTTAACTCTGTTGCAATGAGTTAAGTGCTAAGTTCAGCATCATAGCTCACAGCAACCTCAGTCTCTTGGGCTTAAGAGATCCTCTTGCCTCAGCCTCCGGAGTAGCTGGGCCTACAGTTAGCAAGGCCCTGACCTATCCCTATTAATCTGCTGAAACACCTAGAAGTTCCTAAATCGTTCTTTCCCTTACTATAACACTGGCTAATTTTTCTATTTTTAGTAGAGATGGGGTCTTGCTCTTGCTCAGGCTGGTCTCTTAACTCCTGAGCTCAAGCACACTACCCTCATTGACCTCCTAGAGTGCTAGGATTACTGGCATGAGCCACTGCACCTGGCCCCAAACTCTTGTATCTTTTTCCCCCTTAAGGAATGAACTTCTCTTGCATCTGAAGACCTACAACTTGTACTATGAAGGCCAAAATTTGCAGCTCCGGCACCGAGAGGTAAGGAGTCCTCAGGAAAGGCCTGTGAATCTCCTGCCCTGGGTGGGCAGCCTGGTCTTTGTCAGTGTATGTCCTGGGTCTGAGGGTTCCTGAGGGTCTAAAAGGTCCTTATCTCTCCTGCCATAGTGAGTGGCCACCCATGTAGGACATCCCTTCCAGAGAACTTCAAGGGACCTAAGAGTTCTTGGGGTTCATTGGAAGGGTTCATCCAGATCCAGGTTTGTTCTAATAAGTTTGAGTTTTTCTGTTGCATTCCTGTGGAGCACAGCTTTGGAGGGGAGATTTTTCAGAGGGAAGCTTTCATGAAATGACCCTTTCAGAAGGCTCCCAAGCAGGCTCCTTTTCTTAGGCAACTGAGAAAGCTCACCCAGTCCTCTGTGTCTACACATCTGGGCCCAGTTTGCTGCTGTGACCTGGGCAAACCGCACAAGCTCTCAGTGGCTGGCTTGTTTCCACAGCTGCCACAGGGTTTCCAGGCAGCCTTCTTGGAATGCCCTGTGTTACCCATCTGATGTTCCCCACCCTCCAGCCTGAATCTAAGCTTACTAATTCTGTATCCATTTCTGTACAGCTCGTTTTTATCAGCTAGAAGACGAGTTAAAAGGGAGTCTGCTAGAGTAATTTATACTCAAGTGTTCTTGACTGATAAGAAGCTATGTATGTGTAATACCCTTCAAAACATATTTTTAGGTCAGCCAGCCACAGTGATTTAATCCATAGAAACAGGCGGCAGCTGCTAGAATTTCAGCTACAAAGGCAGGCTGGCTGGGGACAGTATGTGGATGCAGTGGCCTTTTCTGTGTTCCTCAAACCACTCCACTTGGGCAGAGTCCTGGTTGGGGTTAAATTCTGTCCTATAGTTGTATAAAGTAGTGATATCCACATAGACCTGCTGGAAGGCCATATACAAGCAGTCCCCAAGTTACAAACATCCGACTTATGTACAGCTCACATTTACAAATGGAGGCTATTATAGGTCATAGGTAAATGTACCTATTCTAACTTACATACAAATTCGACTTAAGAACAAACCTATAGGCCTATCTTGATCGTAACCTGGGGACTGCTTGTATAAAGTATCTATGTACATAAAACCTTTCTCTCCAAGACCCCCAATGCCCTGAAGTTGCTCCCGGACTCTCCGGGCTTCTTGTATATTCCCCTTCCTCTCTGAGATGATCCAGGTTAGTTGCTCATGGGACAGATGTCATGGGGCTTGTCCTGAGCGTCTGGCTGTGACCCAAGTCTGACACTTATGGGCCCTGCCTGTAAAACGTGGGTTCAGAAAGGTATTTCTGAGACTGGGGAAAGGAAGCCTGACTCTATTTGGCATTGTCCTCAAGCCTTCTACTAAATAGTGAATAGGCCATGGCAAGATTTGGGTTCTTAAATAGCTCTCCTGGGGTATGTCCTGTAGAATAAATCCTCAAAGGGTTCCATGAGCCAAGGGTTTCATGGTCATAAATGACATCCATTTCTTTGGGATAGAACATAAAAATGCCCTTAGATGGGTTTTACATTTAGCTTCTTATTAGTTAGTAACCTTTGAGTATATAAATTGGGAACTCCTGTAGGATTTAGTCACCTCTCAGAGAGTCATCGTCGTATAGCACATTCGTTATTACAGGCTCTGGGACATTCTGTTAGGAAATCGGGTTAACACAGCCTCTCCCAGCTCACAATCGCTTGATGCTCTTTTTAAGGCAACAGTGCATCTGGCAGGGGAACTACTTTAAATCTCCTTCACCTAGTAGGTCAGATTGCTAAATAAACATTACAGCTCCAGACATCACTTCCCATAGTAGGGAGGGAGAGAAGCTAACTCAAGAATTCAGTTCTTGCTTCTGTTCGCAAAGCTGGTCTCGTTTATTTTAAGAGATGTCTTCTGCTGTTTTTAAAAGTCATTAGTGTAAAAGCAAAAAAAGGTTTTATAATTCACACATGAATATTTAAATTTCATGGCCACTTTTGTGCTGACCTGTGAGGTCAGCTTAAGGGTCTGGGGTAGTTTGCAACAGGGAGTGTCTCAGAGCTCTCCTGTGGACTTGGGCAGCTGCCCCCATCCTGCGAATTCAATCCAGACGCACCCAGCGAGGACACATGAAGGATGAAGGAGGCTTCCCCAGCAGGGTCCTGGCTTCTGTGGGGCTTTTCTGGCTCACCTGCTGCTTGCTTTGTGGGCAGGAGGAAGACGAGTTCATCGTGGAGGGGCTGCTGAACATCTCCTGGGGCCTGCGCCGGCCCATCCGTCTGCAGATGCAGGATGACAACGAGCGCATCCGTCCCCCTCCGTCCTCTTCCTCCTGGCACTCCGGCTGTAACCTAGGGGCTCAGGGGTGAGTGAGGAGCCATGGGGCTGGCAGATGACAGAAGTCCCCGGGGGCTCTGTGTGCTCTCAGCAGGTCAAAGCTGCCTTCTCCCTGCCAGCCTTCATCCTGGCTCCTGTCCCAACACTGCCACTGCTCACCCTCTTTGGACAAAGAGAGAGGGGAAAATGTTGGTGTGACAGGACCTCCATTCTGTCACCACAGTCACCGAGTGAGGTCACAGGGAGGAGGGGAGATGCTGGGCAGAGAGGGGTTGCCCCACACCAAGGCTGGGGTGACAACATGCCTTCCCCGGTAGAGAATTCTGGAGTACCATACAGTGTTGCTAGTGGACCAGCCTGCGGATTTCTGATGGGACACCCAGCACTCCCTCCCCGCCCCCCGCTGAGCTTGCTCCTTATAGAATGTTCCCTCTCCAGGGAAATTCAGGGCTTGAACCTTCTGACCAAGGCACTGTGAGTCTTGGAGAACCTGAAAGAGGAAAAGGAATGTTAGACCCCGTCTGAGCCAGCCACGCAAGGTCGGCCAGCGGTCTGCTCCCCTCAGCCACACCCGGGTGATGACCTGTAGTCTGGGAAGCCCCCTCCTCTGGGTCCCCACCAAAGGTCTGGGAATCTGGCCTGCTCCGCTTCATCCTCCATGGCCAAATGGGTAACCGAGTGCACTGCGTGAGGCACACCCTTTTCTTGTCTTTCTGGGTCTTCAGTTTTCCAGATCAAGTGACCAGCCTTGTTTCATCCTGAAACTTGCTGATGCTGGTGGCCGCAGGCCAGAGCTTGGGTGGGGCATGCCGGCCTCTCAGGCAAAACCGCAGGGATGTTTTTCCTAGTTTAAATGAGAACCAAGCCCTCTCTCTTGGCCACATTGAACCTTTTGTTAAACTCCACAGCCAAATCTATCTGTACAACTGAGAGGAACCTACAGTGTACCAAACCCTGGAGCTGATCTGGTTTCACTCCAAGGGAATTTAAGGAGGAAAGTTGTTGCCCATCCCATCGGATGCCCGGATGGCTGATCAAGTTCTTTGGTTTCCTCTAACTTTGCTGGTTTCACACTCTGCTTTGCTTTCAGCACTATCCCTGTATTTGATTTCCAATAAGCCAAACCCTTCCCACAGCCCAACCCCAAACCCTAGATGATTAGGTTGCATTCCCTAAGTGAAATGGCTTTTAAAGTTGCATGTGACGTGGGGCTGCTAAGGTTCCTTCACCCTGCCTACTCCTTACCCCTCCCTTCCCTCTGACATCCAGCTGGTCTTAGTTGACCCTTAAAACCAGCAAAATGTATTGTGAGAGCTTTTAAGAATGGTAAATGATGTCATCCAGATGCCAGCTACAATAACATGAATGCCTGGGCCACTGTGTTAAGAAGGATACTGAGGCCAGTTTCTGCTTTAGCAAGAAAGAGTGCTTTGGACCAGGGAATGGGGGTGTCAAATGTTCACCATTCCTGAGAGGCTCTGTCCAGATCCATTCTGGGGCTCTGAGATCTCTGAGCTATATTATAATAGGAAGTTATTTTAACTTTTCAGTTTTGATTGTCTTTTCTTAAAACTACTGTCCCTGGAACACGAATCCTGTCTCTACTGGCTTCCAGGGCGGCCATGCTCTTCTTACCATGGGAAGGTCCTAATTCAACTCTATGGCCAAATTCTCTGTTGACTTTGGATGTTTTTCTCTGTGCTACTCCCGTTGTTCTTTTTTACCTAGAGAAATTATTTGCCAGTTATCATGGCAAACCCAGGTCTCAGCTGGGACTGTCTACATGTGGCCCTTTCTCCAGGTTGGCCAAGGACTCTGTCCTTTCAGCCCTGAGAACACTGTCATTAACACCACTTCCAAAGCTGCCACAACCCCTGTAGCCATCAAATATTACTTTTCATTCCTTTTAGATGGCAGAAGCAATTTATAAGTTATTCCTCCAGCAGAGATGGCTCTGAACTGGAATCCTGTCATGCCAAACAAATGGCCATTATTAAGGTTCTCCAAATAACCTACGTGCTTGGAAAGTCAGTGTGCGCAACACATGGGTTTTGTTCTTTGCTGTTCTTCATCCTGGGTTTGATGAATTGGGTGCTTTCATTGCTGCTGATGCTGAGAAAGAACATCTCTCTCCAGAACCGCCCCTCCCCAGCCACAGCCTCGCGCGGGAGGACGCTCAGGGCAGCCCACACCCACCCTTCCTCTCCTGATGGGTTCTGGTACCCTGCCAGGCACAAGCAAAGCACCTCCCTTGCAGGAGTAGAGTTGGGTGGGAATGGGAATGTGTCCCTGCAGGGGATAAACCATTCTCCTTTTTGTTTGTCTTCTGTCCCCTGCAGCACCACCCTGAAGCCCCTCACTGCACCCAACATTCAGATCTCAGAGGTGGATGCACCGCCCCAGAGCGACCAGACGCTGAGCCCCACAGGTATGAGCCTGGTGGAAGGATCCTCGGGTTGGAGGCCAACTGCATGGAGACCATTGTGACAGCTGTGATCAACTGTTATTTATTTTTGAAAATATAAAATTGACATGGTTCAAGATTCGAAAGGTGTTATAAGGAAAGGATTAAAATTTACCCCCCTCTTCTGTCCACTTCGAAGCCACCCAAGAACATCCTTCCCAAGGGATTCCATATACATATAAGCAAATACACACCAGCATGCTTTTATGGGCCAAGGTTTTCTCTTTTTCTCCTTTTTATACAAGTGGTAGCATCTTGCACGTGGCTGCCTTTATTTGTCAGTTTATCAGGGTTGTTCCATACAAATCTATAAAGAACTTCCACATTCTTTACGGCTCTGTGTTATATTCCATTGTATGGAAAAATGATCATTTATGTAATCACACCCTACTGATTGATATTTAAGACACTTTCTGTCTTTGCTATGACAAGCAAGCTTGCAGGGGGTGGCCTTACACCTGTGTCACTGTACCTAGTTATCCATACGTCTGCAGGATTCTTTTCAAGGGGAGTTTCTGGGTTTGAGAATCTATACATTTGTAATTTCGATAGATATTATCAGTTTGCAATATCTTTTTCTAACATGACATAGATTAAAATATTTTAATAAAAACAGATTAACTGACATATGCTTCACAATTTGGCTGATGTCAGTATTTAATATTAATACACATACAAGGATAGGAATATGTCATATTACATTTATATTAATCAAGCATTTTATTTCCAATTTTTTAGTGTGGTAAAATACACATAACACAAAATTCATCGTCTTAACCATTTTTAGGTGTATACTCACTGATATTAATACATCTGGACTATTGTGTAACCACCACCTCCGTCCGTCTTCAAAATCTTTTCATCTTCTAAAACAGAAATCTGTATCCATTTAATAATAACTCCCCATTTCCTCCCCACCCCTCCAGTCCCTAGCAATCACCACTTTGTCTCTTATGATTCTGACCACTCAGTACTACATATATGCAGAATCATTTAGTATTTGTCTTTTGATGGCTGGTTTCAGTTGGCATGATGTCCTCAAGGTTCATCCTAGCATGTGTCAGACTTTGTTTGCAATATCTTACAAGCCCTTATGTCATTCCTATCCTTTGGCAGACCACATTAACTTGCTTAGACCCTCGCAACAATCCCATGAAGTGGGTGTTATTATTATCCCCATTTTATAGATGAAGAAACTGAGGCACAGAGAGGTTAGTGATATATGGCAATAGTGGAGCTGAGATTTGATCCCAGGGAGGCTGGGTCTGAAGTCTGTGCTCTGAACCTTTTCACTGTATCATGTCTCAATAAATTGTATATTATGTTTTTTTTCCTTCAGCAGAAAATACTATTTTTTTTTTTTTGGCTGGGGCTGGGTTTGAACCCGCCACCTCCAGCATATGGGGGTGGTGCCCTACCCTTTTGAGCCACAGGTACCGCCCAGAAAACACTATTTATAAAATGTGTATATATATACTTTTTGAGGCAATAGGTGCTGGAGAATTTGCCCAAAGAGGGAACCATGTGCAAATTGTCCCCTGTCCAGACAGATAGATCATTCCCTCTTCCCTCTCAGATGCCAGAGGTCTGAAGCCCCTGCCGGAAGACACCCCACAGCTGATGCGCACACGCAGTGATGTTGGGGTGCGTCGCCGTGGCAATGTGAGGACACCTAGCGATCAGCGGAAAATCAGGCGGCACCGCTTCTCCATCAATGGCCATTTCTACAACCATAAGGTAGAGGACAGGAGTGTGGGAGGAAGGCAAGGCCCCTTCCGGGCACCTGGCGCCTCAGGGCTACAGCCATGTGGTCTCCGGTGGGACCCCTGGGGAGCCAAGTGTCTGCTATTGAGCTTTGGGTGGCAGGTGGGCTGCAAGCTCTGTTGGTTTCCTGAAGGAGGAGGGAGTCCAGGTCAAAGGCTCTGAGACTCTCTTGGGGGTTTCCTCTAGGGTTTTGGGTGAATTCAGGGAGCTGTATAATGCAGCCCCTGCTGTAACCCTGAAGATCCCATAAACCCACATCATCAGTCCCTGCCAGGCAAACTGATATATTCCCTTCTTCCCACATTGGGCCTGCTGGTCTGTCCTTCCCCTGAGCGAAGGGGAGGCACCATGGCAGGTGTCAGGGCACCACCCACCCTGCCCCAAGCCACTGACACCTCCTTCCCTCCCACTGCTTGGTTTACATCCTAGCCCCAGAGGCAAGTGTGGGTGGGAGGACGGTCAGAGGCCTCCAGTGAAGGGTCTTTGTGAATGTTTTGTTTGGAGAGGACCTCACTTCCCCAGTCTGGTTCCGCCGCCCGGCCCTGCCATCTGGGGACTCGGAGCAAGAACTGAATCAGGCAGACCCTGAGAACTGCTTTGCCAGGTTGCCAGGAGGCTTCCGGGGAGTACGTATTGAGCACCAATATCACTGTGCCCTGACTGCATGTGGGCATTAGTACTTTGTCCTGTCTCCCCTGAGCTGGACCCCTGTATTGACAGACATCGGTGTTCACGCCAGCCTATGGCTCCGTCACTAACGTCCGCATCAACAGCACCATGACCACCCCTCAGGTCCTCAAGCTGCTGCTCAACAAATTCAAGGTGAGTTTCCTTTGCTGGTTGGTCACAGATGGGGTCACATGTGTGCCTTGGGGACCCATGCAAGGGAAGAGGAGCAGCTGTGGAGAGTGTATGGTGTGGGGGGCACCTGGCAGAGGGTTTGGGTTCTTTGGACCCTCACTGCTCAAAGCAAGGTCCACTGTCCCAGCATCACGTGGGAGCTTGTTAGAAAGTCAGACTCTCAGGCCCCACTGCTGACTCGCTGCATCAGAAAGTGGGGGGGCCAGGGCACCTGCTTAACAGGCCAGCAGGGAATTCTGATGTCTGCTGAGGTCTGAGAGACATCAGTTTTTTTTTCTTCTTCTTTTTTTTTTTGAGACAGAGTCTCACTTTATTGCCCTTGGTAGAGTGCTGTGGCATTACAGCTCATAGCAACCTCCAGCTCTTGATATGAGGCGATTCTCTTGCCTCAGCCTCCTGAGTAGCTGGGACTACAGGCATCTGCCACAAAGCTGGGCTGGTTTTTGTTGTTGTTGTTGTTGTTGTTGTTGCAGTTTGGCTGGGGCCAGGTTTGAACCTGCCACCTTTGGTATATGGGGCCAGAGCCCTACCCACTGAGCCGCAGGTACCAACCAGCCCTGGGATTCTTTATAGACAGCTACAGAAGGGCCCAGGACCTGCTGACTGGTTTGGGGCTCAGTGCACAGATTGATTTCTAGGACACAGTTGGGGAACCTACTTTGAAAAACGATACTTAAATAGATGTGTAAATTACAGTGCATGCATGCTTTGAAAGTCCTGTTACTCTATGTTTTCCACAACCTCCTTGTAACTGGTTTGGAGAGCAGGTATTTTTATTTTTACTAGGAGCCAGTGTAGCCTAGCGGCCTAAGGGCGCGTTTTCAAGGTTTCAGCCCCCACCTATCCCCTGCTAGTCAATGACTCAGACAAGTTACTTAACCTGCCTCTGCTTCTGCTTCCTCATCTGTCAAATCAGAGCAACAGGACCATGTTCTGACGATGTCATGAGTGTTGGATGGGTTAAAACACTACATGTGTGGAACTAGGTCTGGCAAATCACTGTACATTTTAGCCATTATTATCTGTCACAGTCATGCACAGTATAACGACGTTCTGGTCAATGCTGAGCTGAATGTATGCTGGTGTCCCATAAGACTATCATAGTGTGATTTTAATGTGCCTTTTCTGTGTTTAATATGTTTAAATATACAAATACTTGCCATTGTGTTAGACTTGCCTATAGAATTCAACAGAGTAAGCTGCAAACAGATTTGTAGTCTCAGAGGTATAGGCTAGACCAGTAATTTTCAACTGGTGTGCTGTGAAATTTTTTTTTTTTGCCGTTTTTGGCCCGGGCTGGGTTTGAACCCCCCACCATCGGCATATGGGGCCGGCGCCCCACTCCTTCGAGCCATAGGCGCTGCCCTGCTGTGAACATTTTTAAAGATTGTTAACTAAATTATTTTTGAAAGAAGTTCAAAGCACAATAAGGATATTCTTTTCTTTACTCTTTTTTTTTTTTGATCAACATAATTTAAGTGTGTTGTGAAAGCTTAACAACAGGTTCAAGTGTGCCATGAGATAAAAAACACTGCGTTAGACCGTCTGGATTTATGTAAGCACAGCCTAGGATGTTAGCACAATGAAATCTCCTAGTGATGAATTTCTCGGACCCTGTCGTTAAGTGACACGTGACTGTATCATTGATAAGGTATCTGCCTGTCCCATCTCCTTATCCCTTCTGAGAGCTGTATATATATAGCTTTCCCACCAAAAGACCAAAAATCTATTTAGCTTTGCATGATATACATAGAAGCAGGAAAGGCTCAAAGTTAGGATGGTTAAGTACCTGCTTTCGACAAGTGTCTTTTGCTCCTGATTCAGATTGAGAACTCGGCGGAGGAGTTTGCTTTGTACGTGGTCCACACCAGTGGTGGTAAGTCTGAAGACCACAGTGTACTTTAAGACCTCTAATTAACTCAAAATAGCAAGTTAAAAAAACTATCTCTGCTGGCTTGTTGTTTGGGTTTTGGAAACTTCCAAATGTTCTTTGTCTCCAAGGCTGGTGGGCTTGCTGGATAAATCCACTGAAGAATGCCATATATGGTCAATAAACAAACTCTAAAACCTAACTGCCTATTAAAAAAGGAACTAGATTTTTTCAAGAGACAGATATGCCCAATTCCTCTGAAGGGTTTGAAGCACGGTAGTATTGTTGGGGGAGGGAAGTGGAAGGAGGTTCTGTTTAACAACACCGGTTGAGTAGTTCATTAACAAATCAGTCTCTTAAGGTGCCTGTCCCTTTGGGCCCCTGAGTTGACCACTGTTGAAGGTGTAAAAGGCCTCTAGCCAAACTCAGGGCTGCTTCTGGTTGTGTGTGATTCCAGAGAAACAAAAGCTGAAGACCACTGATTACCCTCTGATTGCCCGAATCCTCCAGGGACCATGTGAGCAAGTCTCCAAAGTGTTCCTCATGGAGAAGGACCAGGTGGAGGAAGTCACCTATGATGTGAGTCTTCTTTTGCTTGAGTGGTGTACCCTCTGGATTAGTGGTGTTACCTGAAACTGGCATACAGCATAATTTTTGACCAAGGACCATGTCCTCTTTCACTGCCATTGTTCAATACCAGGTGTTCTTGAAGGCAGGTTGTGGGTGTGCCCTGTGAGAGTTGTTGGAGGAATTCATAGGCAAAAAATGATTTCCACAGAAGGAATAAATTTCAGCTTGGCGCCTGTGGTTCCAGCCGCTAAGGCGCCAGCCACATACACCTGAGCTGGCGGGTTCGAGAATCCAGCCTGGGCCCGCCAAACAACAATGACGGCTGCAACCAAAAAATAGCTGGGCGTTGTGGCGGGCCCCTGTGGTCCCAGCTACTTGGGAAGTGGAGGCAGAAGACTCGCTTGTGCCCAGGAGTTGGAGATTGCTGTGAGCTGTGATGCCACAGCACTCTACCCAGGGGGACAGCTTGAGGCTCTGTCTTAAAAAAAAAAAAGAAGGAATAAATTTCTTGGGCCTTTCTAGGATACTATAAGAGGGCTGGGCTCAGCGCCTGTGGCTCAATCGGCTAGGGCGCCAGCCATGTACACCTAGGTGGTGGGTTTGAATCCCTAGCCCGGGCCCGCCAAACAACAATGATGGCTGCAACCAAGAAATGGCCGGGCGTTGTGGCGGGCACCTGTGGTCCTGGCTACTTGGGAGGCGGAGGCAGGAGACTTGCTTGAGCCCAGGAGTTGGAGGTTGCTGTGAGCTGTGATGCCATGGCACTCTACCCGGGGGATAGCTTGAGGCTCTGTCTCAAAAAAAAAAAAAAAAAAAAAAGAGGGCTGAAAAGTGTTTGCAGACACTCTCTTAGCAACAGCAAGAAGTTGGCAGTGTATTAGTCAGCTTTTGCTGCAGTAACAAATATCTTCAAATCTTAGTAACTTACAAACAGCAAATATTTACCTTTTTGTTCATGATTCTGTGGGCTGGTCTTGGGGGCTCTACTCTAGACTGTTGGGTTGAGTTTGGATCTGCAAGGTGTGTCTCATACAGAGGCTCAGGCTCCAGGGCATACTTCTGTGTAATTTGCTCCTCACCGGGGATGGTAACGGGCAAGAAGTCAGGCCATATCACAGAGTGCATTTGAAACCTCCACTTAGATTTGGTGCATGTCATGTCCACACACATTCCATTGGCCAAAGCAAGTTACATAGCCAAGCTCAACCTGCACAGGATGGAGAAATATACTTCTCCTTGGAGGAGGGTTGATAGAGGAACATGGGGCTTCTGGTGGAGAGGATAAGCCGGTTTTAAACTTTAACTCACCTGGGTGATACCCACAGACTCTCTGAAGCAAGTTCACATTTGGATGCCTGTTTGAGCCTTGACATTCACATTGTCACTCTGAACCAGGATTTCTTAAATGCCCTCAGTGGAGAATAAAGAGGTTTATTAAATACAGAGTCAGTTCTTTCTCTGCATCAGTGAATCAAGAGAAAGTGCTTTCCTGTGTTTGGCACCTCTTCATCATTGAATGGACACAGAGATGAAACATGAGAAGTTATAAGGAGGTGTCGTGTAAATGGAGTGATCTTCATCGAAGACTCCGTACCAGCTTGGAGAAGAGTGCGGGTTGGCCCTCACTGTTAAGGAATTCCTGGGTTGGAGGGAAGATAGATCTCCCTAGGCTTTGTGCCTTGTGTGAGAGTGACAGGAAAAGGAATTGGGATGAGGCAGGGAGGGGTGCCCACTCCAGAACTTACTTTTTTCTCCCCAGGTGGCCCAGTATATAAAGTTTGAGATGCCTGTCCTTAAAAGCTTCATTCAGAAGCTCCAAGAGGAAGAAGACCGAGAAGTAAAGAAGCTGATGCGCAAGTAAGAGTGGCCCCTGGGTGCCGAGGGGGTTTCCCTGTGGCCTCCGTGGGAGGCGCCTTCATTCAGGAGTCTCGCGGGGCTGTGCTGAGCTGCTGTGCCGCCTGGGTCTTATGGGCTTTCTTCAGGGGCCTGCCCATTGACTAATCTGGATCTCAGATGGGGAAGTGAAACTTAAGTGTGCTTGTCTCTCTGCTTCACGTGGGAACTTCTCATTCTTTTCTTTTCTTGTTTTGAAACTGAGTCTCACTTTCTTGCCCCCAGTAGAGTGTCATGGCTTCATAGCTCACAGAAACCTTGAATTCTTGGGCTCAAGTGACCCTTCTGCCTCGGTCTCCCGAGTAGCTGGGACTATAGGCACCCACCACAACACCTGGCTATTTTTAGAGCTGGGGTCTCACTCTTGTTCAAGCTGGTCTCAAACTCCTGCGTTCAGGCAATCCACCTGCCCTGGCCTCTCAGAGTGCTGGGATTACAGGCGTGAGTCACTGTGCCCAGCCATAGCTTCTCATTTTGATGTGGAACATCAAAATGTCTTTTGTCCCCTCCTCCCTTTTATGGAAAAAATTTGGTTTTTTTGGTATAAAATTTTGGTATAAAATTTCTTGGGGGTCTAGATTCAGAAATGGGGGAAGTGATTTTATCCTCGCTTCCCAAGTATATGATCAGGCTCCCAGCAGGTACATCTCCCATTCCAGTGAGAGTCTTTGAGAGACATTTAATGAAGGGGCTATTTGAGACTTGGGCAGAGTCTGGGGTAATCTCAAGAGATAGTCTAGCCCCCGGGCCAGTGTTACCACCCCTTACCTAAAAATAGTCTAATTTGGACTTGGCCTCTTTATTCCCTCCTATCCTATCATGGAAATGAACATAAGCAATAAAGTGTCTAGGGCGTGGGACTGAAATGGAAGTAAAGGGTAGGACCTTCAGCTCATGCAGTTACCTGGCACCACCTCAGCATCACCTGAATGGCCAGCAGAGTCCTGAGGAGGGCCGTGTGGCCGCCTGCTCTCCACCAGGGCCTGGGGAGGGCCGTGTGGCCGCCTGCTCTCCACCGGGGCCTGTTTCTTGTCCCCAGGTACACTGTCCTGCGGCTGATGATCCGGCAGAGGCTGGAAGAGATAGCAGAGACCCCAGCAACGATCTGAGCTGCAAGAATGAGGGACCCAGACACCCCAGGAGCCACCATTGGCATGAGCAGACCCCCAGGAGTCTGGGCACTTTCTTTCCACAGAAATGTTTAAGTACAAACCTCTCCAGCTCCAGACAGGCCACTATTTTGCTCCCTGGAGCAGGATGAAGAAGTCGGCAGACAACTCCCCATCCCTGGATCCCTGCTGTCTTTTCTTTCCCTTGCAAGGACTTGATTTTTGTTATAGGGAGGACCCCACGTGTGTGTGTTTCCACACGTGCATGCACACACATGTTCATGTGCCTAGTTGATATTTTTACATGTAATTAACTTCCAAGCAACCAGCACTCCTGTGCTTTGGTTTTCCCTTGCTGCTCAAGGCAGGAAAACCAGAGGAGACGCTGAGGGTTTTAAGTCAAAGAAAACCCCAAGTGCCACGGAGCAGGCACATATGTTTAGAAGGGGCAGGGGGATCTTCACGCTTACCACTTGGGGTGTTTATGTGTTAGTATAAATTCTCCCATATACCTGGAAGGATCAGTGAATGTGAGACCCTTGGAAATTAACAGAATAACAGCCCCGTTACCCTTAGGGAAAGCCTGATGGAAAGAAAAAGATAACCCATCCGTGGGGCAGATGCAATAAGCCCACAAGTTCTTACACTGGAAACTCTGATTGTTTTAAATAACGAAGATGTCTGTGATGGCCTGTGTGGACACCTGTGAAGAGTGGATTCTGCCTTTATTCCATCCCCTGGCCACCTCTAGCAGACAGAGGGGAGTCTGTGTGTTTCTCTCTGCGTGCCGAGCTGCCCGCCCATTTCTTCACTATTTCCTCAAGTTGAAGGACAAGGTCTCAGGAAACAAAGATCTTGCCAGTGTGCAAATGATGCTGACCAGCCAGTGTGGCCAGAGCATGGCTCTTTCTGGGGTGGTGCCCTGGAAGTTTTGGATTCGCTCCTTCGTGCTGAAGGGCAGTGTTGAACCTACCAGCTGAGATAGCGGGTGTCTTGAGCCCAGCCCATCTGTATATCATCAAGGGTCTTCCTGCACTCAGAGCTGGGGCTGTGTGTTTAAAGTCAAGACTTTGTTCTTTCCCACCTCTAGATTCTTACTAGTTGCCCTCACCTTGTGCGTGGAGATGGACTCCAAGAATGAGGATTCGTCCTGCTGCCGACTGAGGGTGAGGCTCAGGGAAGTTCTTTAAGTGAAGGTGCACAGGGAGGACACAGCTTCCCTTTTAGCTCCTCTGAGCACCACTCAGGTGATCTTGGGAGCAACCCCAAATTGGGGGAGAGGGCAGAGATGGTCTGTCCACTGTGGCATTTGGGGAGATTTCCAGGCAGCTGGGTGCACCAGTGTGGCTGATACAGTTTGAGGAGGGACAGACAGATGGAGCTGGGTGCCTGGTTGGGAAGACCAACCCATGAGACCAGGAGTCCCAACAGCAGGCATCTCTGAGCTTTGCTGGAGGAGGGGGCTTCCCCTTCTCTTCTCTGCTTCCTGTCCAAGGAAGGTTTACAGAGCTGGGCAGGTGAGGAAAAGACAGACAACGGCTGGTGCCTGCAAGGGAAAGTGGACCTTTTCAGTGGAGCCCTTCCTGCCCTGGGCATCCTTCTCCCCTTTACGCATACCCATGGCCTTTGTAGAAGGCCCACAGCCATGGTGTCACTGCAGACCACAAAAAGATGGCATGCAGCCACCTGGCATTTTGCTGGGGATGTCTTATCAAGCCTACCTCCTCCATGGGGACACTGCCACCAGCCCCACAGGGCATAGAGTAGAAACCCAGAGGGACTTAGTTTAGTTGGACACCTCAGTGGGCTTCTGCAAGGTGCACAGAATGGGGGGGAAACAAAAGACAAGGAGAGGCTCCCTTTGTTGGAGATGGGAAAGAGCAGCTTTGTGAATGCGAACGTACCTCTTGAGTTTTGCATTTGAGAAAATGATTTGGAGAGAAAGTCCTCCAGTAATTTTAATTTTGACTGTTCAAAGCCTTTCTTATCCCCAGTAATTCTTGAGGGGCTGGGGGTTTGTAAAAGTTCTCTTTAATTTGCCCGAGCACTGTGATAGTGTTAAATGTGGCAATGTTGCAGAATGCCCATTTTTCCAGATTACTTTCTAAGAAAATGATATCAAGGTAGACTCAGCTTTTTGAAGATGGGGGATGGGGGCGGTTAGGGCAGGGCACCGAGGAGAAATCACATTTTACACAACGCACTCCCACTTCCCCACTGTGGCACACCCCATCTAGACATCATTTTTCTCTTCCTAATAACCTGATCAGAAATTTTGGAAAAGTGCTTTGAAATAGCAGCAGTTGAAACAGAGACACTTGTCCAAGGCGTGGACGGGATTTTCTCACTGGTATCACGTGGCCTCGCAGCTTTGAACCCTTCCGCCGATTTGTGTGAGTTTATGTAATCGTGTGCAATGAACCCGAAAGCGTGTAAAGAACAAAAGTCCAATTTGTAGGCTTGTGTGGTTTTCTTCCAACTTGTGAAAAGCGTTTTAGCCTCATCTGGCTCCCCCCGGCCCCACCCCTGGGCTTAGGTTACAAGGTGATCAAGGGAAAGGAAAACCCGAGCCCACCTGGCTGGAATGTGGAATTCAAGTGCAAGATCACGTTCTCAGGGGCCACATGAGTGGGACAGTAACAGCGTACCTCAGGGAGAGGCCGAGAAGCACAAAGCAGGCTTGCCTGGGCCTGTTGAGGGGCGTGCACACTGGTCCCCAGGCTGGGTAGGCTTCAACTTCCAACTGAGGTTGAGACGAGAGGATCTCTGGACATCAGCCGCTTGTGCACGAGAAAAACGCCGAGGTTCTGGGTCTGAGGTTTGGTCTGAGACATGCTGGTGCTTCAAGGACAAATCTTTTCACCCTTCCTTCCTCCCTCCCGGAAAGAAAACAACACTCTGTCTTAGAAACCTGCAGATAAAGACATTTTATCCTCCTATCAGTGGCCCATCATGATCCACCCCCAGTCTGTTCTTCGTGTGAAAACGCCTGGACAGGAATTCTTTCCTGTGGACTTGGGTGGTTATTTCAGAGCATCAGGAGAGTGGAAGGAGAAACGCACCACAGAAGGGGAAGAAGCTCTCTTGAAAACGATGCCACCCCCAAAATGAAAAAAATAAATAAACCCACATCTCATTTCAAAGCTCAGTAGCACGGGGAACAGGGTGTCACCGTTACATCTCCATGAGAGAAATTTCTATGTCAATGGGGGAATTTCAGTGTCTCCCAGTGGCCAAAACCGTGGTAGGAGGAAGGAGACAGGAGATCACCGTCAGCATCTTTGCTACAGCAGCATCAATTTTCAAGTTTCTACTTAAATTGTTTTTACCTGAAGTCTTGCTTTAGTCCGATGAGATGAGATGCGATACGGTCTCCTGGAGAGGTGAACGTAAACACAAATGTGTGCCCTCTCTTTCAGAGGAGACTGAAAGCTTCCCCCTGTCACAGAGGAGGTCACAGTGCCCTTTGTGTTCTAACTGGGCACAAAGCTGCATAAACCACGGAGGGAGAGCTGCAGTCCCCCTCAGAGCCTTCCTGACAGGTCACAGACCTGTTTCCAGGCTGATGTTTCTGGTGTGTAATTGCTAGTGTTTCTGTAGTGGTCCCCCCCTTGTTTTAGCCTTGTGGCGTGTTCTTTCCTTAAGCATAACTTTGCCTTTTCAGTGATGGTACCTGACCTGGTTCAACGTTTCATTCTGGACTTACAAACGGATGCGTTTAGGCATCTTAACATAATTTGACAGGGCCCCAGTAAGGAGCCGTACATTTTTGTAACATTTTGATATGCTTTAATGCACCTGACTTAGATGTTTTTGAAATAAAGCACTTTTCAGAGAGAAGTCCCCCCATGGATGGTCTCTGTGTGGCTGGGGTGGGGGGCTCCGCGGTGTCTCAGGTGACTGCAGGCTTGGGGGCAGGAATGTGGCCGGGTACCCCGCAGCTGTCAGTTTTCTTTCCCAGAGTTTACGGTTTCAGTGTGTTTGAGCCTTGGCCGTAATGTTCCAAAGGGGAATTGAGATGAGAAAATCCTCTTACAGGTCTCTAGCTGAGGTCCCAGGGGAGCCAGGTGTTGTGGAAAGAGCTGGAAGCTATTATTCTGCGAGGCTGGCTTTTCACCCTGACTCTACTCCTTGCTCTTTAGGACCCTGACACCAACTCATTGAACCTTTTTCTAGGTCTTGGGTCTTCTGACTTAGAAAATGGCCAAGCCATAACCTGCAGGGGCCTGGGGACTTATCTCTTTTGGAGGCAGCCTCCCAGTGGTCCTAAACATAAGATTTTCAGTTCCACACTGTTGTGTGGGGAGGGTATGAATGTTAACTTTACATGTTAATTTGGCTGGGCCATGGTACCCAGGTGTTTGGCCAATCGTTTGTCTAGATATTGCTGCGAAGTTATTTTTGAGATGAGATTAACATTTAAATCATTAGACTTGGGGCAGATTACCCTCCACAGTGTGGGTGGGCCTCGTCCAATCAGTTGAAGGACTTAAGAGAAAAGACGTCTTTCCAAGGAAGGGAAACCTCTGC
The DNA here is from genome assembly GCA_963574575.1 of Galagoides demidoff. NCBI lineage: Eukaryota > Metazoa > Chordata > Mammalia > Primates > Galagidae > Galagoides > Galagoides demidoff. The sequence goes on along the minus strand of CAUYQV010162452.1, from coordinate 13,289 downwards.
CTCCAGCACACCTTTACAACGTTAATCAGGTGAGCCAATTCCCGAAAACAAATACCCTCTGCCACTCACACACACACACACCCTCTCTGTTCTGTTTTGGTTTCTCAGGAGAACCCTAATGCAGAGCGGTACTGTGGTTGGTAAGTGGCTGATGGTTGTCTTCATAGGAAACCTAGCCGTGAAGCATAAGTAATGACCATCATAACCCAGCTTCTAAAAGAAGTAACAGAGGTGAGGCGCGTGGCTCAGGTCTGTAATCTTAGCACTCTGGGAGGTTGAGGCAAGAGGATCACCTGAGCTCAAGAGTTCAAGATTAGCCTGAGCAAGAGCACGACCCCACCTCTACTAAAAATAAAGAACCTAGCTTGGTGTTGTGGTGAGTGCCTGTAGTCCCAGCTCCTTGGGAGGCTGAGGCAAGAGGATTGCTTGAGCCAGAGAGTTTGAGGTTTCTGTGAGCTGTGATGCCTCGGCACTCTACCCAGGATGACTCTGTCTCAAAAAAATAAATAAGAGAAGGTAACAACCAAGGTAAGATTTTTAATGATGCACATGTACACTATATAATGTTTATATAAAAGAAAAGAGAAAGGTTTGGATAAATCACATTTCCCTTTGAGTGTTGTTTCAATTTCCTATATTTTGAGTTTTTAGTCCAAAGTGGTAGCTTTTGAGTTGCAGCCTTAATAAAGTTGAGTGAAATAGATAAGCAGTGAGTTAACCCTTCCAAGGCAGTGAGACTTTATACCGCACATCATGGGGATGTAGGTGATACAGACAGCAGATAAATAGTTCCTTTGGGGTCTCACCAAGACCCCAACCAGGCAGTAGGCCCGATAGAAGCTAGCATGTCTAAAATCACCCAACAGATTCTAGTAATTGTCTTCACCAAAGGAACCCTCGGTTCTTCTTGACTTTCTGAATGGGGAGTGAGAGAGGATACCAGGAAAAAGTAAGTTCTAAGAAAACAAAGGCCTTCACAAGGAGGGCCCAAGGACATAACTCCAAGTTCCTCCCCATGGTGATTCAGCTCTTAGGAATTTGTAGAAACTTAACCTGGGACCTGAAAATGAATGCTTGTTTCCACTCCTGTAAAAGCTGAGCCCACTTCTCCACCTTGGTTCAAATTGACCAATGAGAAAAGCACCCATGGGCTGGAACTTTTTGACTGGAGATAAAAAGGGGAAGACTGGCTTGGCGCCTGTGGCTCAATCGGCTAAGGCGCCAGCCACATACACCTAAGATGGTGGGTTCAAATCTAGCCCGGCCCGCCAAACAACAATGACAGCTGCAACCAAAAAATAGCCGGGTGTTGTGGCAGGCGCCTGTAGTCCCAGCTACTTGGAAGGCAGAGGCAGGAGACTTGCTTGAGCCCAGGAGTTGGAGGTTGCTGTGAGCTGTGATGCCATGGCACTCTACCCAGGGGGATAGCTTGAGGCTGTCTCAAAAAAAAAGGGGAAGACTGAGCCAGTTGGGAGTGCAGGCATTTTGGAACCCTGTGTGTGCATTGTTCCATGGCTAGAATAAAGCCCTTCCTCTTTTAAACAGTGTTTGAGTGTTTGTTCTCTCCATTGGGCCTTGTCTTCCTGCAATAGGAGCAGATTTTATGAAATACTTTGATATTGTCTATGTTAGGTAATAAAGTTTTTACTGAATGGAGTCTGGTGTGAATACAAGACTTGACTGTGAAATTTTGAATGCGTTCTGATAGGTTGCTGGAATGTTGAAATGCAAGCAAATTCTCCTGAAAATTGAACTTGAATGAAATTAACGTTGCTATTTTTACTGTAAAGCTGTGTGAAATAAGAATTATGATTTATAAATGATATAACGATGTAAATTCACTTTATATAAGTAATAAGTATATACCCCATAAATATGTAAGTTAATTTTTGTTTTTTGAGACAGAGTTTCATACTCTGTTGCCCAGGCAAGAGTGCCATGATGTCAGCCCAGTTCACAACAACCTCAAACTCCTAGTCTCAAGTCATCTGCCTGCCTTCAGCCTCCCAAGTAGCTGGGACTGTAGTCAGCCACCACAACACCCAGCTAATTTTTCTATTTTTAGTAGAGATGGAGGTCTCCCTCTTGCTCAGGCTGGTCTTGAACTCCTGAGCTTAAGCAATCCTGCCTTGGCATTCCAGAGTGCTAGAATTACAGGCATGAGCCACTCCACCTGGCCCTAAGTTAACTTTAGAAATTTTAAAACTGTAGGCCTCTTGGCAGGGACCATAAGTCTTGGTTTTCCTGGGACACTTCCAATTTATTCTGTCATTCTACTATAATTATTTTTTTTGAGACAAAGTTTCACTATGTCACCTTGGATAGAGTGCTGTGGCATCACAGGTCACAACAACCTCAAACTGTTGGGCATAAGTGATCCTCTTGCCTCAGCCTCCTGAGTAGCTGGGACTACAGGCGCCCGCCACAACACCCCGCTATTATTCGGCTATTTTTTTTTTATTTAGTTGTGATTGTTGTTTAGCAGACCCAGGCTGGGTTCGAACCCACCAGCCTCGGTGCATATGGCCAGTGCTGTAACCACTGTACTACGGGCGCCGAGCCGATTCTACTGTAATTATTAACAACATGCTTTTTCACTCTCAAAGTGTTCCAGTATGATCACATTGATCATCCTATGAGTTGGCCAAGAAGCAGAAGGAGCTTATCGTAATTTTAACGAGAGTTTTTTAAAACCTAGCCAAAACAGGAATTTTTTTTTTTTTTGCCCTCACAGGATAGAAGTGAAATCTAAACCCACATTTTGGCAGAATGCAAAACATAATACAGATACTTTATAGTCAATGTTCTGCTAACACTAATTGAATTGTCTTCCATTAGAGCAAGATACGTTTTTCTTACTGGAGTTTTATAATTAGACCCATTGCCATTAACTCATGACTTTGATTTTTATATTTTTTAATTTAAAAATTACTTATTTTTCCAGTTTTATTGTGGTATAATTGATAAATTAAAATGGTATATGTGGAAGGTATACCACCTGATGATTTGATATATATATATTATCACTGTGATTGTGAAATGATCACCACAATCACACTAGTTAACACATTCATTGCTACACACATTTACCATTTGTGTGTGTTTGGGTGGGGGGAGGGTGAGGACATTTAAGATCTATACTCTTAACAAATTACAAGTAAACACTATAGTACTTTTTTTTTTTGAAGCAGAGTCTTACTCTGTTGCCCTGGGGTTGAGTGCTAAGTGTCATCAAATACCCGGACTCAAGCAGTCCTCCTGAGTGGCTGGAACTATAGGTGCCGCCACAATGCCTGGCTAGTTTTTCTATTTTTTTTTTTTTTTTGAACAGAGTCTCATTATGTCACCCTCGATAGAGTGCTCTGGCATCACAGCTCACAACAACCTCAAACTCTTGGGCTTAAGCGATTCTCTTGCCTCAGCCTCCCAAGTAGCTGGGACTACAGGTGCCCACCGTAACACCCGGCTATTTTCTTGTTGTAGTTGTCACTGTTGTTTAGCCGACCCAGGCCAGGCTTGAACCCGCCAGCCTCAGTGCACGTGGCTAGAGCTGTAACCACTGTGGTATGGGTGCCGAGCCTAGTTTTTCTATTTTTTTTTTTTTTTTTTTTTTTAGACAGAGCCACAAGCTATCCCCCTGGGTAGAGTGCCATGGCATCACAGCTCACAGCAACCTCCAATTCCTGGGCTCAAGCGAGTCTCCTGCCTCCGCCTCCCAAGTAGCTGGGACCACAGGCGCCCACCACAACGCCCAGCCATTTTTTGGTTGCAGCCATCATTGTTGTTTGGCGGGCCCGGGCTGAGGATTCGAACCCGCCACCTTAGGTGTATGAGGCTGGTGCCTTAGTGGCTTGAGCCACAGGCGCCGAGCCAATGGATTCAACTTCTAATGTGTTGAGCTCAAGAATACTTTTCAGTTTGAGCTCAGGAGTTTGAGAACAGCCTGAGCAAGAAGACCATGTCTCTAAAAATAGCCAGGCATTGTGGTGGGCATCTGTAGTCCCAGCTACCCAGGAGTCTGAGGCAAGAGGATCACCTGAGCCCACGAGTTTGAGGTCGCTGTGAGCTACGATGTCACAGCCCTCTACCAAGGGTAAGAGTAGACTCTGTCTCAAAAAAACAAAAATCAAAACTTTTTAGTGTTTTTTCTTTTCTTTTTTTTTTAATTAAGTCATTTGTACATAGATCATAAATACATTTATGCCATCATAGGATTCAATGTGTTGATTATTTGTACAAATTGGAGTGCTTACATCCTACTAATCAACACATCCTTCACCTCATTCACCCAATTACAGGATTAAGACATTTGTGTTCTATACCTGATAGATCCAACTTGTACTTGCAATATGCTCCATAGGTGTGGTCCCCCTACCAACCCTCCCCTCCATCGACCCACCCTTCAGTGTTTCTTCTATACTGCCTAAGACAAAAAGAAATTCTGATTAATGTCCTTTACAACAAGACACATAACAAGAAAATTATTTTTCCTTCTTGAAAGTTGAAAAATCTGACTAGAGAAAAACTACCTAAGAAGCTTACTCATGTAACATGTATAAACAGCCATAGTTCTGCACACCAACAATATACATGCTACTCACCAGGAAGCTAGTACCCTCATTAAAATTTATAATTACCCGTAAGACCAATGTTCAAGTTTATCTTCTACCACCAATGCACCAAATCTTAGTAAGAAGAACTACCTTGTCTTATGGTAAATGTTCCTATTAAGAAACATCTAATAGGCTTGACACCCTAGCACAGCGGTTACGGCACCAGTCAGCCACATGCACAGAGAGTGGCAGGTTCAAACCCAGCCCAGGCCTGCTAAACAACAATGACAACTGCAAACAAACAAACAAAAAACAGCCAGGTGTTATGGCGGGCACCTGTAGTCCCAGCAACTTAGGAGGCTGAGGCAAGAGTTTAAGGTTGCTGTGAGCTGTGATGCTACAGCACTCTTAGGGCAACAAAGTGAGACTCTGTCTCTTAAAAAAAAAAGAAAAACATGCAATTAAATTGGCTTCCTCTTTATAAATCTACCAATAGATCTACATGAAAAATTTTTAATCGTTTTTAGGTGTTTAAAAAAAAATCATTCCAATTTGAAAACCTATAGTAAAATGCATTATATTAAACTATTACTTGAGAAAAGCTTATCTAAGTAATATCTCTGCTGAGAAACTAAATAAATATACGATTTATATTGTGTTTTTAAGTTCTATTATCCATTGCTTTTTAAGATACCATAACTAATAGAACTTGAAATTCTCCAAGTTGAAATAAAAATGAAGTTGAAATAAGGTCATTTCCCTTGATTTTACTCATGACTGACTAATAACCAATAAATCTCTCTACAGAAGGAAGTGTATAAACTCAGCTGGAAGTACAAACCTCTGATTTCATTTCTTTTGAGACAGGATCTTAATGTTGTCCAGGCTGGAATACCCTGGCATCATCATAGCTTACCACTGCCTCCGACTCCTGGCTCAAGTAGTGACCTGCCTTAGCCCGCTCTGTCACTTGGACTACAGGTACATTATACCCAGCTAATTTTTTGCAGTTTTTTTCTACAGATGAGCTCTCACCATTGCCCAGGCTGGACTTGAACTCCTTGCCTCAAGCAATCTTCCTTCCTTGGCCTCCTAGATAGCTAGGAAAACAGACCTGAGCCACCACATCACACCTCTTATTGCTGTTTTGTTTTGCTTTTGAGACAGGCCCTGCTCTGTCACTCAGGCTAGAATACAGTGGTGCAATCCCAGCTCACTGCAGCCTCCAACCTCTGGGCTCAAGGTATCTTCCCACTTCAGCCTCTCATGTACCTGGAACTCAAGGGGACCACCATTTGTCCTGGCTGAAACCTCATTTCTATTCCCTACCTATAGTCACCTACTTTCATGAACTTAAATGTACTCCAGTTTTTCAATTCTATACCCTCGTATCATCCCAACTATCATGCCTTAATTCAGATCTTGCCATCTTAAGTCTTGATTAAAACAGCCTCCAAACTGACCTGTTTTTCACATCACTTATAAGCTAGTGGCTTACATGGGCAAGACACCTGAATCCCTACTCATTAGCCAAAACTGCTTTTCTTCAAGATTGACTTACCTATTTCTAGAAAGTCATACATAATATTCTCTCATGGCTTTCATCTCTACATGTCAAGTTAGATTTCATTCCTATTACTGTTAATTTTTGCCTTCCCTTTTTCTTGATTAATCTTCCCCGAATTTTGCCTAGTTTATAGGTCTAAAACTTAGTTTTCAGTTTTGTTGACTTTCTTTTATTTTTGTCTTATTAAGTTTACTCATTTTCTTCATTATTTTTCCTCTCACTCGTTGTTTTGGCTTTACTCTGTAATTCACTTCTAAGCCTTAAAAATAAAAGTTTACCCGAGTAATTTTCTTTTTTCTTTACTCATTCATACATTATGATCATAAACCTAGTATGTCCACGTATAAGGCAACTTGAAATATAAAGCTCCCTAATTTACCAGTGAAAATATTTAAAAATCATTATTATTTGAACCTATAATTATGTAGTTCTATCAGTATATTTAAATGTTAAAAACACGTGACTTATAAGATATTGATTCGCAAATAGTTTGCTTCTCATATTTCACAGAAAAATTTTATTCAAACTCCTCACATATACATGAAAACTGAGTGTCTACTTAAAATCTTTTTTTTTTTTTGCAGTTTTTGGCCAGGGCTGGGTTTGAACCTGCCACCTCCAGCATATGGGGCTGGCACCCTACCCGCTTTTTTTTTCTTTTTGAGACAGAGTTTCACAATGTTGCCCTCAGTAGAGTACCATGCCGTCACAGCTCACAGCAACCTCCAACTCTTGTGCTTAAGCAATTCTCTTGCCTTAGCCTCCCAAGCAGCTGGGACTATAGGTCCACCACATTTATTATTTGGTTATAGTTGCCAGTTTGGCAGGCCTAAGTTGGTTTTGAACTCGCCAGCTCCGGTGCATGTGGCTGGCACCCTAGCTGCTTGAGTTACAGGTGCCGAGCCATTGCTATTTTTTTAATTATGACAATTTGCTAGATTAAACATTTTTGAGTCAGTATATTATACAATCACTAAAATGTTTATCCCAAGTTTAAGTGGCTTATCATGTGGGTAATAAATGGCCAAACTGCAGGTCTTCTGATGCCTAGCATTCAAAGATTTACCACATGCCAGCCTTTTTTATATTAAAAAGTGTTAAGCAGGGCGGTGCCTGTGGCTCACTGACTAGGGCGCCGGCCCCATATACCAAGGGTGGTGGGTTCAAACCCGGCCCTGGCCAAACTGCAACCAAAAAAATAGCCGGGCATTGTGGTGGGCGCCTGTAGTCTCAGCCACTCAGGAGGCTGAGGCAGGAGAATCACCTAACCCCAGGAGTTGGAGGTTGCTGTGAACTGTGATGCCACGGCACTCTACCAAGGGCAATAAAGTGAGACTCTGTCTCTTAAAAAAAAAAAAAAAAGTGTTAATTTCATTTGCTCAAAGACAATATTTTAGAATGTGTATAATGATACAACTACAAAGATTCTAACAAGCATATGTGATACTGAGAGTTCAGCTGAGTGAATCCCAGCATATCTGCAGGCTCTGCTGGGTTACAGTGCAGCCCCTCAGCATGTGAGAAATGTCATCTGACGGGGCAAATGTTCACAGACCACTCAGTATGCTGGAAAAAACCAGCCAGAGAATATCATCACATTTATTTTTAAAAAGTATAAATGAAGAAACCAGATGATTATACTCCAAAATTTTAAGAGAATCTCAGAATTAGAATGAATTGATAAATCTCTAAAACAAAAATGAAGAACTTTTGTGATAAACTAATTTCTTAAAATGGAAGAATAAAATTATTCTAAGTAAATAAAGTTGGATCTCTAACTGTATAATACCATTTAATAAAATTTAAATAAGTTAATTTTTTTCTAGTAAACAATTCTTAAAACAGTTCTAGTTTCCAAGGAATATACAGGTTATGATAAAAACAGATAATCTGTTAGATTTCAAATCTATCACCAGGTAGAATAAAAGAAATATCAAAATAGATGTGAGAGTAGAAAAATATACAACAGCCATAATAAAGTTGCTATGCAAAATAAATGATTACATACAATCATTTCACTAAGATTCCACCCACTAAACAGTTAACTGAGAAACTGCACAAATAAATCTGACCTGAATAAAAAAATGTACAAATGTGTTACTGATCAAAACTGCAAATCAAAATGACTTTCAGGTATAACTGAATAAGTATTAATTATACATGCCAATGTTGATAAGATTGTTGACAAACAAATAGATAAATATTGCTGATAGATCATAAATTGGCCTGTCCTTCTCTGTAGTAAGTTGCCAATAGACACCAGAAGCTAGGGAGCTTTTCTGAACAGGAAATTCTGCTTCCAGGAAAAACCACCAAGGAAATCTATCCCCAAGGAAATCAACAGAAAGAAAGTAATCTGTACCAAGAAGTTCTCAGCAGTACTCTTTATAATTGCCAATAATTAAAACCACAAAGTAATGTAAATTATGCAATAACATAAAGGACTATTTGAAGTTTTTTCGTTATGTTGTTTTTTTCTTTTTTTGTTTTCTGGTATATTAAGACAAACTGAGTCAACATTTATGTAGGGTTAAGGAGGAAGGCAGAACACAGTTTTTCTTGTTTTTTTTTTTTTTTTTTTTTGAGACAGAGTCTTACTATGTCGCCCTCAGAGTGCCATAGCGTCACAGCTCACAGCAACCTCAAATTCTTGGGCTCAAGCAATTGTCTTGCCTCAGCCTCCCAAGTAGCTGGGACTACAGGCACCTGTACAACGCCCGGCTATTTTTTGTTGCAGTTGTCATTGTTAGTTAGCTGGCCCGGGGTGGGTTCAAACCCACCAACTTCAGAGTATGTGGCTGGTACCATAGCCACTGTGCTACAGGCGCTGAGCTCAGAACATAGTTTTATAACTATGTAAAACCACAAGTATTGCTACAAAGGAAGTTGGGATATTACAGACAATGAGCATTTAATATTAATCAGGGTTTTGTTAAATTCCAAATTTTAAAAATCAGAAATGAGAATTCCAAAAATGTATTTCACTCAATTGTTTACATATTAGTTTATTAGTTAACATAATATATATAAGAAATCTACTGTAAACTTATTAAGATCAGATTATGTGTAATGATCAAAACCTAAGTTTTTAAGCCAATTTAGTGATTATTTTAAAATATTTATACCAAGATAGTATTATTTAACCTCAAGGGTAGATTTCTGGTCCTTCTATAAACTTAGCAGTATGTTTTTAATTGAAACTGCATCTGTTAGTAGCAGAATAATTTAATAAAATGTTAATTTAATAAAAACAAAAATAAAAGTAAAGAAATGTCATCACATGAAAAGCAAAGAAACCCAGACCCACGTCCTGGGGTCCACCTCTAGCTGGACACTAGTTTGTCTTCCAGCGTCCTCCTTTATTCTCTAAAAAAAAAAAAAAAATGTGTGTATATGTATCACCTAAACTATTACATAGCAAAGATGTATAGTGTACATGGGTCTTTAAAGAAGTTTTGAGATACAAGAAAATCAAGAAACAAAATCCACACAGATGGAAACAAATGACGCCTCCCTAGCAACACTTACACGTACAGCAAGTTGAAACTTGCATGAGTGAATCAGAAAGGACACTGTCAGCTGTGTTTCTTGGAAGTGACATAATGGACCATAACACAGTCTGATACAAAACTTTCACAATGACCCAAGTTTACAAAATATTTGTATATATCCCTTTCCCTCAGAACTATTAAAAAAAAAAAATCTACTCCCTCTTCCCAGCTCTTCATTTTCTTAAACAGTTTGTAAGTTTAAATTAGATTTAATCAGTTTTCCCAATTCTCCTCCACTTAAATTTCTTGGTGATCTTGGCCTACCCCTTTTCCATACAACTTCCCCAGAAGCAATGAAGGGCAACCATGGCACCAACACATCCTACAAGTAGCCTTGAGACGCCTGTGTCTATAGAATGACCTGTCTTAATATATACTCAAACATAGTGCCACTGTAGACATAAAATATTTACAAAAACATTACCTTGTCTTTCAACTCTGAGAGTGACCCTAAAACAGCCTCCTTTCTACTTCATACAATAGGAAAATAGCCTCATGTGTACTATGTATTGAGCTCTGTTAACTCAAGGCACAACAGACTCCCACTTGTTACGCGGCAAAACAGATGTTATTTAGTCTATACATCTATACTGATGCTTCAATAATTTGTATCAGGATGCCTTATTTTACTTTTAAGCCATTCTCTTCTCCAAGCCTAACTAACATTTTGCTTCCTCTAAGACTCAGAAATGAACTATAACCCCTGCACTGTGGGAGGCCGAGGCGGGTGGACTGCTTGAGCTCAGGAGTTTGAGATCAGCCTGCAAGAGACAGACTCCATCTCTAAAAAATAAATAGCCTGGTGTTGTGCCGGGCACCTGTAGTCCCAGCTACTTGGGAGAAAAAGGCAAGAGGATCGTTTGAGCCCAAGAGTCTGAGGTTGCTGTGAGCTGTGACAACAGAGCACTCTACCAAGGGCAACAACGTAAAACTGTCTCAAAAAAAAAAAAAAGACTCAGAAATGAGTTCAAAATACAACTGTGGTCTCTCCAGCGAGCAAAAAATTCCGTAAGACCTTCTCTGCCAATTTACTGGGGACTATAAAGCTGTATTACAAGAAGAAGTATCAGCTTAACTAAGAAGGTAACTCTAACTAAGTGTTACCATAACAAAATCTACAATAGTTTTTAATTTTTTTTTTCTACACATGACCCTCCTTCCAGTATGTAAGTCTCAAAAGCTACCTCCTAGGAAAATATTTTTAAATGTATAAAATACATGAAATTATGAAAGAAACCAATTATGTAATTATCAAAATATAAAAAGCACAAATTTATGATGTAGTAACGTGTGTGCTTCTTTATCAATACTGTTAATACTTTAATAGTACCCACTAGTGCAGCAGTTCTCAACCTGTAAGGTCATGACCCACAGGAACCATATTAAAGAGTTGTGGCATTAGGAAGGTTGAGAACCACTGTACTGGTGTATCTAACAACTAAACTTGTAAGTAATGATGAGAATATTGAGGTAACTTTAATGTATTATGAAAACATCTGCCATTTCTATTATAATAGAAACAACTTCTGGTACTGTACTAATGCCACTGCTGTCTACATTAATAAGGGCAGAAAATGTGTACACAAAGATGTGACTTTTTAGGAACATTAGAGACGGTTTATTTAATTTTAAAATTTGTAACTTTTTCTCCATCCAAGTTCATAGACCCCCCCCCAGATTAAAAACTTCTAATAAACTAAGAACTATACTTATATTTTTAGTCCAGTGTTCACACTGAATATAATGGCAATAATAATGCACTTTTACCTGTACAATGCCCTGCACTCCCCCAGGTGAAGCAAATCGGACGAGAATTTTAGTTTCATTTTACAAGTAAAGAAATAAGGCCAAAAGCAAGCAGAAAGGCGTGAATGAAGGAGCTCTCCAGAAACTTCACCTGCACTGCCCCATCTTCACAACAACTGCTGTCCCCCCTCCTGCCAAATACAGGTATTACAATCCCTCATCTTCTAAGTTTCAGGTAAATGACCTGTCCAAAGTCATGAGGCTAGTTTAGAAAGTGATTTTCCTGAAGAAGACCATTAAAGCTCTCTCCTTTACTGTGACCAGGTCAAACGACTACCTCTAAAGATGTTGTAAGTGAATATTAAAAGCCAGCATAATACCTCTGTACATGGATTTTCTTTAAGACAATTTTAAATAAGATATTAAGTCTTTGTTCACGTGGAACTGATTTCTGTTTTAATAGTATTTTCAAGGAAATTAAAAAGTCAACATATTTGAGCAATACATACATGTCAGTGAAAATACAAATATCCAAAAACTTAAGTATAAAGCAGAACTGCAATATTAAAAACAAAGTTTTACACTGAATTTAGGTTACCATCTAAAAGAGTTATGTAAACTTAAAATAATCATACCTGTATTGTTCCTAAGGTGAGTAGAAAATCGAATACATTATCATCTGCAATTACTCAATTTAAATGCAAAAAGATAAGAAAGCTAAATCAAACCCAATTTCATTTTCCATTTAAGAAAACATTAAAAATTCATGTCAAAAATGTTTAGAAATGAAAAAACAAAGATTGGTTCATATGAGTCACCAACATCACAGGAAAGCAGCAAAGACTCAAACTGACCAGAAGAATTCTCACAAATAACTATACTTTTTGAAAATTAAATCTTACAGTACTTATTTTCAAAACAGGACATAGTATGTTTCTTAAATACCTTTAAAGTTAGATTGTATTCTCTCATGCAGTCAATAAGGCTAAGTACCATTACTATAAAAATCAGTAAACTTCTAATATTTTAGATATTCAATCCCTTTTCTGAGAAACTAGAGCAGTGCCTGGCTCACAGTTGGGTTTCAAATGTTTGTTGATTTTGTTGAATTAAGCTTGTATATAACACTCGTTTTAATCATTCTGTTGATTGTCAAGAGCAGTAGTTTTCTCTCATTTTTTATGCTGTAAAATGACCAAGCTTATGTATCACTGTGAAGAGACAGCAAACTTGAAGGCGGGGAAAGAGCTCCTCACAACTAGGTCTTCCAAAGTTAGGCCTTCACCACCTCCACCCAGGGCTGTCTCACACTCAAACTGCATCTGAAGGCCAGATAATTTGATACTCCTAATAATCACGCTGTTTGTTGATTAGATGGAAGTATTAAGTGTTCTGGTGTATACATATATACACAAACACATATCCATGTATACACATGTACAGATATATACATATATTCTCACACATGTGTATATATATAGCTAACTTTGCTTAATACCAATCTAAGTTTGTACAGTTTTTCTAAGTCTCAAACCTATAAACAGCTTAAATACAAAGAATCTTCCTGATGGCTGACAAAGTTTAATCCAAGCCAAAGGGTTTAGAGTCCATCAACAATGGATGAAATTCCCTTAGTCCCATGCTCCCTTCTTATTAAGGGTGTGTCTGCTGCACTCATGTGCTCACCTTATTCCAATTCCCAGCCAGAATTTCTGATTAAAAATACACCTAGGCTCGGCGCCTGTGGCTCAATCGGCTAAGGCGCCAGCCACGTACACCTAAGGTGGCGGGTTCAAATCCCCAGCCTGGGCCCGCCAAACAACAATGATGGCTGCAACCAAAAAATGGCCGGGCGTTGTGGCAGGCGCCTGT
>CAUYQV010162449.1:0-20391 GCA_963574575.1 Galagoides demidoff | reverse complement strand
TCCAACTCCTGGGCTCAAGCGAGTCTCCTGCCTCCACCTCCCAAGTAGCTGGGACCACAGGTGCCCGCCACAACGCCCGGCCATTTTTTTGGTTGCAGCCATCATTGTTGTTTGGCAGGCCCGGGCTGGGGATTTGAACCCGCCACCTTAGGTGTACATGGCTGGCGCCTTAGCCGATTGAGCCACAGGCACCGAGCCATGTAGTCCCTATTAAACTGTAACTAACCAGTGAGCGTACATGCACATAGAAAGAAGTAAAACTAACAGAAATCAAGTGTTGGAGGGAAGGGAGGATGGGCAAACCCTGCCTTATGGGTAGGTTCACTATAATGAATGTTATTGGAGTGATGGGCACACTTTTAACCATGACTCAAGTATTGTAAAAGTGACCCATATAACCAAAAAATATGATGGGGACACTTTTAACCATGACTCAAATATTGTAAAAGTGACCCATGTAACCAAAAGTAACCCATATAACCAACCTATATATCTCCAAAATACTTTGAAATAAAAAAGGAAAGACTATAAAGCATATTGGGGCTGAATTTCAATGCTTGGATACTTGATCTCATGCCCCCACTTGGCTTTCTGTGACTTGGATAATTTATTTGGTTATATTTAACCTCTTTTAAGCCCTTGTGAAAATAACTTTATAATGCTCACTATTCCTTCTGGTAGGGTTTTAAGTGAAGCTAGCTTCTAGAAAAGAAGGACTATATCTCATTTATCTTGGGATCACACAAACTAGTTCACTGCCTGCTAAAGACAAGCACTCAAAAAATGGAAATGAAAAAAAATGGAAATGAAAGCCACTCATAAATGGTAAAATATTAATATTTTCCTTCATTCATTTAGGAACATTTTAAACGTATCTAGTACGCTGCTTGTTTTTATAAGACTATAGAGCAGTGGATAATAATAAATTATTTCAACTTTTCTGAACACAGCTCAAGAAGTCATCTCGATGTGATGATGTGTTTAGATCATGCATGAGTCACCTGCTGCTCGTGCTCATGCTGCTAAAATGTCAGCACCCTCAATTAATGAGAGAGATTAAATTAGTACAATGCAAATAATACAGTGGAAGTGCACATGGTTTTCACTGAGTTATTACTCTTTTTAAATGAGGCCTATCATTATGTCATCTATGCATCTACAAATTGCCTAATATCTGAATAATGGGGTTGTATGGAGTGGGGTTAGGCTTCTTCCCTAGTGATTTTAAAACTGGTCTAGGTAAATATCATATTTGAAGGCTTATCCTTGAACTAATTTCTCCATTGAGCACTGCATTGTGTTTTCTGGAAAACAGAAATTGTCTCAAACTAGATTTGTGATCATTATATAAATCTGATTCAAATGGAGAATTATGTTACATATGCAAATGAATGTGTTTTGTGTTTCTCTTGAGCATAATTATATTTGCCAGAAGAAAGAGAAGCTTGGGGTGGGGGAAGGGACAAGCAGAGAGAGGGAAGGAGGGAGGTGGATGGGCAGGTAACATGTGTGTGATACACCTTTTGGGGGTGGGACACAATTATAAGGGGGACTTTGCCTGATAAATGCAATCAATGTAACCGGGTTCTTTGTACCCTTAATGAATCCCCAACAATAGAAAGAAGGAAAGAAAAGCTTTTAGATTTCCTAATTTTGTTGAGAAAGACTGAAAAATGATCAAAAATCCAAAATTGTGTAACTCGACAGAGTTTATCTTGTGTTCTTATGACTGCCCGTTAACTCCACATAAAGCTCTTTCTCAGAATTTTTTTTTTCAGAGATCATCTGAAGGGCTATTCTTGAAGGTAGTTTAGTAACTGAAAGCTCATTTCTGATGTCTAAGATTCAGAGAAGGCACATCAAGCTTTCACCTTAGACTTGCTGTAAAATTTATTTTGGTAAGAATACAAAGTACAGAACTGGAAAACAAAAATAATGTCTTTGTTAAAAACAAACAAACAAACAAAAAAAACAACCTCATGGGATAATGATAAGTAGGAATTATAATTGTCTTTTCTCATTTCACTCCATCAATGTTTTGAAGACGAATGCCTGTTAGAGATTGAAAAGATGCTACCAAGTGGGGAGGACTCTTCAATGGGACTTTAATTTATGCAGCCGAGTTGTTGCCATCCAAGGAATTATGACACAAGTGCTTTGGTTCCTTTATGGACATTTATTGATGAAGGTGACGGTAGCAAGAACAACAAAAAAAGAGGTTAGAAGAATCCTAGCCAGTGTGTTCATGACTGCTTTGTCCCAGTCAGCCCTGGCACTTTACAGAAAGGCCTCTGTTACGGGTAGGAGGGTTCTTCTCTTAGTGGCTGAAGCCACAGGGTGGTTATAGGGGAGCCACGGATCACCTCCAGGCTCCTTTAGTCCTCGATGAATTCTTTGGCTGGAGCTAGAAACCAAACTGACACCAGGCCGATGACCAAGAGAAAGGCACACACATTTTATTAGCTTTATACACACGTGAATCTTCACAAGAGAATGAAGTACAAAGAAGTGGACAAATCAAGATGTTTTATGCTTTTTCATAAAGAACAATAAATTGAGAGGAAATGATAGAACAAAGAGGATCTGGCTAGAAACAGTGACTTTCTACGGAGGTCACTAGGAGAAATATGGGGTATGTGGGGGAAGTGTCAAATTAGTGAACGATAAGGGCTGCTTGGTTAAGCAGGTTTTTCAGGTTCACGGCAGTCCCCCAATACCCAGTTTCTGGTGACAAGGTCTATTTTTTCCTGCCCTGGTATGAGGTGGGTACCCTTCCCAGAGGAATCTTTCTGCCTTATTGTATGCAAGAAGAGAGAGGTCAGTTAGCCCTTTCTGAAAGTACAATTTCTCCAGTGCTGTCAGCTTGAAATAGTCAGGATACCAGGTAGGCACATTTTAAGATGGCACATACTTCATTTCTTTTGCAGAAACCTTGACACTTTCATTAATACATTCTCACCAAGGACTATGAGAATACAAAACGTCACTTTTCTGGAAAGAAATTTAGTACTATTGGGGCAGCACCTGTGGCTCAGTGAGTAGGGCACTGGCCCTATATACCGAGGGTGGTGGGTTCAAACCTGGCCCCAGCCAAATTGCAACAAAATAATAGCTGAGCATTGTGGTGGGTACCTGTAGTCCCAGCTACTTGGGAGGCTGAGGCAAGAGAATCACCTAAGTCTAAGAACTGGAGGTTGCTGTGAGCTGTGACATCATGGCAGTTCTACCAAGGGTGACAAAGTGAGACTCTGTCTCAAAAAAAAAAAAAAAAAAAAAGGAAAGGAAAAAAGAAATTTAGCACTATTTCTTAAAGTTAATATCTAAGAACCCATCCTAAGAAATGGATTAGAAATATGTGAAATATTTTTGTGTAACTATTCACATGCACATTTATAAAAAATGAAAATATGGCTTGGTGACTGTGGCTTAAGCAGCTTGGGCACCAGACACATACACCAGAGCTGGCGGGTTTGAATCCAGGCTATGCCTGCCAAACAACAATGACAACTACAACCAACAAATAGCCAGGAGTTGTGGTGGGTGCCTGTAGTCCCAGCTACTTGGAAGGCTGAGGCAAGAGAATGTCTTAAACCCAAGAGTTGGAGGTTACTGTGAGCTGTGACGCCGTGGCACTCTAGCCAGGGTGACAGGTTGAGACTCTGTCTCAAAAAAAAAGAAAAAAAAACAAAAAAAGAAAGAAAATATGAAAAAGACATAAAGGACTTAAAAAAATCCAAATAAAGGTAATTATAATAATGTGATGTTGTTATAATTGACAGCACTAATTAACATCTGTTTAAAAGAAAACCATATCATTCAACAGGGGACTATTTAAAGGAATTAGAGAGAATACACATCTAGAATATTATGTAACTGTTACAACAGAATGGATTTGAGCCAGGCCAGTTGACTCAGGGTTTCTTTATACAAATGCATATATAGGTGGGTAAAAAGCATGATTCAGGAAGTACTTGCGATATGATTCTGTTTAGCTGAAACAATGCAAGGATGAAAAACCTCAAACTCTGTACATCTGGATACACGTGTGCATGCATGCATTTATGTACATAAATACAATTAGGAACAGAAAGGATATTGAGCACAACTCCTATCTTGCCATGTGGATGACTTTGTAGCAGAGGATAGCTGATATTTAATAAAAAGTAGTAAAATAAAAAAAAAATATATTGAAAGTATAACATGAACATGATCACATTTTTGGTTAAGTAAAATTATGCATGTTTAGATAAGTGAATAAAGAAAATAAGTACAGTATGACTGAGTACATTGGATACATTTTCTTCCATTCTTGAGATACTTTGCTAAGAAGAATATGTTCCAGTTCCATCCATGTAAACTTGAAAGAGGTAAAGTCTCCATCTTTCTTTAAGGCTACATAATATTCCATGGTGTACATATACCACAATTTATTGATCCATTCATGGATTGATAGGCACTTGGGCTTCTTCCATAACTTAGCAATTATGAATTGGGTTGCAATAAACATTCTGGTACATACACCTTTGTTATAGTGTGATTTTTGGTCTTCTGGATATATGAAACCATTTTATAGCTTTCTTATATAGCTATAATCCAATTATAGCCCAAGAAGAAGGGGAAAGGGGAGAGGGAGGGGAAGGGAGGGAGGAGGATGGGTGGAGGGAGGGCATTTGGTGGGACCATACCTACAGTCCATCTTACAAGGGTACATATGAAATTTACTAGGTGTAGAATATAAATGTCTTAACACAATAACTAAGAAAATGGTGTGAAGGCTATGTTTAACAGTTTGATGAAAACATTTCAAATTATATATAAAACTAGCACATTGTACCCCATGATTGCATTAATATACACAGCTATGGTTTAATAAAAAAAAATAAAAAAGTGTTTTGAACTCGATGGAGGTTAAAAAAAGAAAATAAATATAGTATTTAAAGTCAGTCTGTTGATAACATTTAACACAGGGGGAGTGCCTAGGCTATGTCAGTATGTAAGAACAAGATACAAAATCCTATTGGTGATCAGGTCTTCATCTTTTTATAAAGACTATTCTGCTCCAGGTTGCCCATGACTTCTATCTTGCCAAATTCAATGGACCCACTTTTTAAATTATTATATTTTATCTCTAGCACTGAACACAGTGACAATTTCTCTTTCTTCCTTTTTTAGCTTACCTTACTACACTTCTTTGAGTTTCCTTCTGTGTCATTGGTGTCTCCTTCCTGAGCTCCTATATTTACAGACTATTAATGCTCCTTTTGGTGTGTGTGGTCTCAAACTGTTGACATGTGCCAGGGGGAATGCTGGCATCTTGCCTCTCCCTCTTTGTACAATCTCCTTTAGTGATCTCGTACAGCCCCACAGTTTGAAGTTCCTTCAGGCGTCCTCAAACTACGGCTCACAGGCCACATGCAGCCCGCTGGGTGTTTTTGCCGCCGCTGCCTGTCCTTAGCAGCCAACTAGTCCCGAGGCCCACAGTCTGGCCTTCCAGTGGTCTGAGGGACAGTGAACTGGCCCCCTGTTTAAAAAGTTTGAGGACCCCATTGATGACTACTTCCAAATCTCCTCCACAAGATATATTAATCCAACTGTCCACTTGACATCTTCTGTCCACCCGTCCACCTTCTTCTCTCCAAATCCAACTTTCTGGTCTTGCTGCTCAGCACTCACATACTCATGTGTACCCCAGAAGAAACCCAGTGTTACTTTTGCTGCCTGTCTTTCCCCCACATCTAACCAGGTGGCAGGTTCTATTGTGTGTACTCTGGAAAGTTTCAGTAACACTGCTCCTCTGACTCCTTACTTCTGCCGTCTCTTGTTTGAGTAAACCTTGTTGCTCTTCTACATGTGACCACAATGAT
Source organism: Galagoides demidoff (assembly GCA_963574575.1). Lineage (NCBI taxonomy): Eukaryota > Metazoa > Chordata > Mammalia > Primates > Galagidae > Galagoides > Galagoides demidoff. Next base: position 14,527 of record CAUYQV010162449.1, on the reverse strand, counting down.
CTTCTCATGTGTCTACTGCTTTTGCTTTTACCTCTTAAGAGTCTATTCTTCTTTATCCAGTAGTCAGATTGATCTTTCAAAAGTGCAGGTCAGTTCATGTTAGTGATCTGCTTATCGCACTCCAATGCCATCCATTCTATGTAGACTAACACGCAGGATACTTGGTTTTACTGAGCCCTATATGATCTGTTCACTGTGACTTCTCTGGCCTGTACCACTCTTCCTGCTATCCACAGGAAACTGGGGCAGGATTGAGCCCTGCCTGGGTTCCTGGGACCTGCCAGTCCTTCCTAAGACTTTAGCTTGTTGTTGACGTTTCCTGGACTAACTTTTTTTCTTGATCTTCTACCTGATTTCTTCTTCCTCTTTGGAAAAGTCTTCCTGATAAGCTAAACTAGCCCCCCAAGCACTCCCTTTACTTTTTCTAAACTCACTCCATTTTTATTTCTCCAAATTACATTTATCCCTGTAAGACATTTATGTTTAACTCATTTATAATTTGCTTTTCTATGTCAGAAGACTGTGTAGGACCATTGCTTTGCTGATGGACCTTCCCTTGCCACACAATAGATGCTCAGTGAATAGCAGTTGAATGGATAAATAAATAAGCACTGAATGTTATAAACTTTTCTTTTTATTTGTAATTTGGGGTTAATATGTAATAGCATTCATATCTTTGAAGGAAAGTAACATTTATTGAAAAAATATGTTTTATGGCATATTTTAAATTTCAATATATTTATATATTTAGCTTTCAAAATAATTATGTGGGTCAGGTGCCATTTCTCATGCCTGTAATCCTTATACTCTGGGAGGTAAAGGCAGGTGGATTCAGGAGTTCAGGAGTTTGAGACCGGCCTGAGCAAGAGTGAGGCCCCATCTCTAATTTTAAAAAAATGAAAAAAACAGAGGCAAGAGGATCACTTCAGCCCCAAAATTTGAGGTTGCCATAAGCTGTGATGTCACCCAGGGTAACACAGGGAGACACTGTGTCAACAACAACAACAGCAACAACAACAACAAGAAACTAAATAATTGTCTGACTATAGTACAGTCCTCCATACTGTAAATAGAAGAAATCATGAGGCTTGAAGACATGAGAGACGGAGGGATATCTAGGCCAGAATTCAAACACGGGTTTATTTGCTTCTGAAATCCATGCTTTTTCTAAAACACCAGCACCTCTTTGACATTTTACTGCTTCTCACACAATAACTCATTCTGAATATTGCTCCAATTAAAAAAATTAAAATATTTCTCTGTTCCTTTTTATATAAGTTTCAGATGTTTGTTAGGGATTGTCATAAAACTGTCTTGCTTCCCTCCCCTGTAAACTTGTGCTATGTTTCTTATGTGGGTCTGCATTATTTTTTTAAAAACTGTTTTTCATTTTGTGTTTACTTTTTTTCCTTCATTTACTTTTTCATTCCCTAAAATTCCCTTCCCCTGCTTCTATGTCAATAAGTTCCTAGAATTTGGCTGCTGCTCCTCCATTCTTTGACCCCTTATTTTTTATGAGCTTGCAGATGTTTAAGACAATCCCTATTCACTTTCACTCCTTCAGTAATCAGGTTGGTGCAGAAAATTTCTAGCTTCTTGTTATCTATCCATTGTATCTCTTGTGAGTTCTCATTTCTGGGTGCCTTTTGGATATTTCTGTGTGGACATTCTTAATCAATACAAACAAAGCCAAATTCATCATTTTTTTTTTCTTGAAATGACCTCTACCTTATGATATTTTTTCTCTTCCTCTTTCACTTCTTTCTCTGTCCTTCTCAAATGTTATTATTAATATTTTTTGTTACTGGCACAACCATTCTTCAGTCAACCAGAAGAGTCAGTGTGGCTTTGACAGAATCCTCCTTTCCACTCCCTTCCAATTTCTAAGCATTCTACCCTTGTTTTCTTTGATTTGGCAAATTGAACATTTTCAATAAACTCTGCTAGGAAATGTTAGTCAACCTCTTTAACCCCAACATTACCTTTTCCACCTGTTTTTCTGTACAGACAGTAGTGAACTTTTCTTTCCACCATTTTAAATGAGGAAACATGAATTAAAATGATCAGAAGATGACCTTTTTAGCTATAATAATCAGGGACTCGCGGTTTAGCTCTGGAACTTCCTGTGTTCATTTCCTTTTAATGAGTCTTTAAAGCTTTATCTCTAAAACTATGCAACTTTAACCTTTTGCTTCTTTAGGCTAATAATTACTTAATTAACTTTGAAGGCATGTCTCATGCCATAATTTATCACTTTCCCACAAAAGTATTTGGACTGCCATTATTTCCACCTTTTCCTACCTTTGTATGCACAATTCAGATCTCAGTCTGCCAGTACAAACATCCTTCACATTTCTAGTTTAGTTGGAGGAGAGAGGCTTGAGGAAATGCCTTCAAGCATAGAACTTACTTGTGCTACATTGAAAGAATTTATTTCTGATGACAAAACTAATTAAGTTACTTGCAGAACAATTTCAAAACTCCAGAAATCCCTCATGCACAAAAGAAACGGTCTTAGTTCTATAACACAAAAACCATTATTTACTATGAATTGCAATGGAAGATGCATGTATAGTCGAACAGATATGTATTTGTTTAAATATACACATATTTAAATCAGAATATTGTATTCGTAATATTGGAATATTTACATTTTTATTAAATATTTTTCCAGGTAAATACATATTCTCTGTAATATTATGTCAATGACTATATAACAGTTATTATATAATCCTTCCATAAGTGTTTTAAAATTAATTTATGATTTTTTGACCTTTTAGATTGCTTTCAGTCACTTGTAGAAAAAATAAATCAATAAACATTCTGGGTAAAAGTTCACACTAATTATTCAGGTAAATCCTAAAATTGAAACAGTTCAGAAAAAGTGTTTTATGAACAACCATACATTTCCCCCTGCATAATTCTAAATATGAAATATGATCTTTTCAATGCTATAGTCATTTTTTTTTTACCTAAAGATATTTTAATTCATATTCTTTGATCAAAAGTGAAGTCACTGTGCTGTGGACCTGGCTAGTGCAAAGCATCCCTGGTCCTAGGAAATAGTGTGTGGCTAGAAAGGCTGCTGCCCCCCTTGCCTGTCATCAGTGCACATTACTGGGGACCATTCTTCTGGGTTGAGGTTTTCTATTAGCATAGAAGTTCTCTCTTTGCCATTTGTTGAAAGTCAGCCTTGGATACAGGGGATTGCAAAGGAAATAAACAATGACCAAAAAAAGTGAAATCAGAAGTTTAATATTTTGATTAAACATTTGTGTTAACCTATCATAAGAGTAGCATAAAATCCAGGATTTGTTAGGTTCTTGTGGTGCTTTTACAGAAAAGCTTTAAGACATTAGGGAGGAGTCCATAAGGACTGAGTATTTACTCATCAGCTTTTGATATATTCTTTCTGTCCTTGTGTCTAGTCTTTCTAGATCAGTAATCCCTTATTAAATTTGACTCCAGTCTGCATAAAGGATTTCAAATGTAGCTCTTAATTTCTATTTTGTAGGCTTTTCCTCTACATACAGTTTAAAACATTCAAATTCTTCTTTTTGGTATTTTTTGGGTTCTGGGAGAACTTCATGGAAATTTCTGGAAGAACTCTATTAATACTTCTGCTTGAATGGTCATCATCTTCAGAAGCATCTATTTTAAATGCAACTATTATTTCCTAGATAACTCATTAGATGGGGTTTTCTTTTTACCATGTGTTTGAATTGATGAGGATTTGTCATTTTTCCTTTTTCCATGAATATTCACTAAGCACTTAAGCCATGCTAGACACCATGCTATAGGTTGGGAATACAAACATGAGCAAGATTGATCATTGCAAAGCAGACTCAGGGCCACAGGAAACTGAAATAAAGAATGTGTGTATGTATGTGTGTGTGTGTGTGTGTGACGGAGAATGGTTGATGACTCTGTAAGTAAAGCAATTATCATATTGGTGAGGATGGTTAGTTCATTCCATCCATCTGGGCTGAGATTTACAGGATGTACAGAAGAGTAAAAACAGCAAAATGGTGGCACTAATTTAGCAACCACAGACAAATTTTATTTTGGGGAAATCCAGAAACTCGTTGAGAGGTTTATGTACTCTGGGTGAGAACAGAACTACTTATAATGCAGATAGTAAGAAAATTTGAGATACCCTCTTGTTATATTCAGAACTTCTGGTATAAGCCTGTATAATTGGAAGAAATTCCTCTTCTCTCAGCTTCTTTCTGGAGAGGAAAAGGGATGGACCATAGTCCAAGGCCCCAAATTTTCCCAGGGGCTATCCAGAGGACTGTCTTCTGTCTAGCCTTTTTCAGAGCACTTATAAGATCCAGTATAATACAGCCATCTGGCACCAGAAAGAACAGAGATGAAAATTTGATCAGTACAAAACTAGTCACCATAGCTTCTCCTGGTAAAGCACAGAGTAGAGTAAGCAGGTGAAAATCCTAGATCCTGGCTTTTCTCTGGGGATAGAGAGCATTTAACAGATCATTCAACAATCCATCCTTTTGAGGGGCTGCATGAGGAATGTGTTTTAGTCTCACTGGCTTATCTTGTAGTACTGATGGCAGTTGGTATACTCTAGATGCCTTGGGGGAGGGATAAGAAGAAAGAAAGTAGGTTGAAAATGCTCAAAGGTTAAGAAGTCTCTGAGAATCACTGGCCAAGATGATTGGTGATGAGAACAGTCTTTGCAGACTGGGAAAGGTAGCTGTCCTGTCTAATGTGAAGACGACAACACAAAGAGTAAAGAAGAATGGAGAATTGGGTAAAGATGTTCCAAAAAAAGCAGTAAGATAAACCTTCAGCTACCCTAAAGAAATGGAGCTATATGATTTATCTAATAGAGAATTCAAAATAATCAACATAAAGATGCTCTGAGATCGGGAGAATAGTGCATAAACAAAGTGAAATTTCAGCAAAGACATAAGAAATATAAAAAAGTATCAAACACAAATTGTGGGAGCAAAGAATATAATAACTGAGATAAAGTATTCATTATAGAGATTCAACAGTGGATTAGATTTAACAGAAGAAAGCATCAGTAAGCTTACAGACAGGTCATATAAAGTTATTCAGTAGGGGAAAGAGGAAAAAAAAAGGAGCAAAAAAGAATAAAGGAAGATTAAAGGACTCATGAAACCCCATCAAGTGGACCAACATACTTTTATATACTATGGAAATCTTAGAAGGAGAAAGGTACCATAAAGTATATTTTTTAAAGTAATGGGTGAAAATGTCCCAAATCTGAGGAAGGAAAGGAATGTTCAGGATTATCAAAGGAAAGGAAAAATATAAACTCCTCCCCAAAATCTACATCAAGACACATTATAATCAAATTGTCAGAAGTCAAAGAGAGTTTTGAAAGCAGCAAGAGATAAATGATTTGTCTCATACAAAAGAAACTTTATAAGACTGTAATCAAGTTTTCGGTAGAAACTCTGCAGACCAGAGAGGAGAAAGATGATGTATTAAAGGCACTAAAAGAAAAATAAATAAATAAAAAGAGACAGAGAGAAAAGAAAGAAAATTGCCAACAAAGTTATGTTATACCTGGAAAACAAAGGAGAATAAAAACTTTCTTAGACTAACAAAAGCTAGATAGACAAAAATCTGTCGCTATTAAACTTGGCCTTACAAGAAATGTTAAAGGAAGTTCTTCAAGTTGAGGAGAAAGTGTGCTAGACATCAGCATAGCAAGATAAAGTGTATGAAACTTATTGGTAAAGTTAAATGTGTAGATAAATTATTATAATGGTGATGGGTAAATAATTTTCAATTTTAGTAAAAAAATTAAAAGGCAAAAGTATTAAAATACCCATAATTTAAAATACAAATAATGGATTCATAATATAAATTATGAAGTCAATAACATTAAGTGGGGGAAGAAAAAAAGTGGTGTTTTTTTTTTTAAAAGTACTGTTACAGCTCTAAGATATTTTATGTGATTCCATAACATCTAGTTATAGCAGATACACAGGTCTAAAAGAAAAGGAAGTCAACATCTATCAATTTGAACCTCAACAGAACACAAATGTGGACAGAAAGATACGAAAAGAGTATCAAAAGAACTACAAGACAAACAGAAAACAATTAACAAAATGGTAATTGTAAATCCTTTTGTATAAATAATGTTAACTATAAATGGATTAAACTTTCCAGATTTAGAGTGTCTGAAATTATTTACAAAAAAAGATCCAGCTATTCTCTATCTACATGAAACTGACTTTAGAATTAAGGACTGACACAGCTAAAGTAAAGGGATAGAAAAAAATATTCCATGAAAACGGTAACTAACATAGAACATGTTGTCTGTGCTGTACCACCCTGAATGCACCAGATCTCATCTGATCTTGGAAGCTAAGTAGGATCAGGCCTGGGTAATAATTGGATGGGAGACTGCCTGGGAATATTAGATGCTGTAGGCTTAAAAAAAATAGAGTGTTTTGGCTACATATAAATCAAAGAAATATGTTTTAAGGCAAAAAATGTTGTTAGAGACACAAAGGGCAATATATAATGGCAAAGGATCAATCCACCTGGAAGATATACTGATGATAAGTATATATGCACTCAGCATCAGAGCTTCTAAACATATAAAGCAAATGAGCTTTATATTTTTATGATAAAACTAAGGGTAGGCATAGACAGCTATGTACTAATAGACAGAGAGTTCAATACCTCACTCTAAATAATGGGCAGAACCTCCAGACAGAGTCTCAATAAGAAAACAGAGGACTTGAATAACATTATGGGAGTGAATGGACCTAAGAGATGTATGTAGGACATCTAACTCAATGGCAGCAGAATATGCCTTCCCTCAAGTGCACATGAGTAATTTCTCAGGATAGATCACATGCTAGGTCACGATACTAGTCTGAACAAAGTTAAGAAGATTGAAATCATACCAAGTATCTTTTCCAACCACAATGGAATGAAACTAGAAACCAACAGCAGAAGGAACATGGAAAATGTCACATATGTGTAGAAATTTGAAAGCACACTTTTAAACAATTGATGGGTAAAAGAAGAAATCAAAAAGGAACATTATAACATATTTTGAAACCAATAAAAATACATCATGCCCAAACTTATGAGACTAAGAAGGAAGTTTACAGTGCTAAATGCCTACATTAACAAAAGCAGGAGGGTCTCAAACTACCAACCTAATTTTGTACCACTGGGAGCCTTAAAGATACACTAAGCCCAAACAGCAGAAGAAAGAAAAATACAGTTTAGAACAGAAATAAACAAAATAGAAAATAGATAACAATAGGAAAAAGTCAGCAAAAATATGTTGATATTTCTTTAAAAGTAAACCAAACTAAAAAACATTCATCTAGACCCAGAAAAGAGAGAGAAGAGTTAATGAAAGGAGATATTTTAACTAATTTCAAGAAATAACAAGGATTATAAATGGCTACTATATTTGCCAATATGTAGGACAGCTTACATAAAATAAATTCCTAGAAATGAGCTCCCAAGACTGAATAATATAGAAACAAAATGTATTTGAACATGCCTGGGTAATATATATATTAAGGATATTGAACTGGCATTCAGAAATCTCTCAATATAAAAAGTTCAGCGCCAGAGGGCTTAACTGCGAATTACACTGATCACTTAAGGATGAGTTAACACCAATCTTTCTCAAACTTTTTAAAAAAACTAAAGACGAAGAAACACTTCCAAACTTGTTTTATAGGGTCAGCATTATCCTGATACCAAATCCAGACAAAACCACCACAAGAAAGAAAACCACAGGCCAGTAACTCTGATGGTTATAAATGTAAAAATTCTTCAGAAAATGCTAGCAAGCTGAATTCCAAAGCACATTAAAATAATTATTTATCATGTCCAAGTAAGGTTTATCTCTGGGTTGCAAGAATGTTTTAACACACAAAAATCAATTCACGTGATATGAAACTTCGTATGTTAAAACCTAATCACCAGTGTAATGATATTAGCATGTGGGGCCTTCAGGAGGTGATTAGAACCAGAGGGTGGAGGAACCCTTATGAAAAAGACCTTAGGGAACTACCTTGGGTTTCTACCTTGTAAGGATTCAGGTAGAAGTTGGTGTCTTTGAACTAGAAAACCCTCACCAATACAAAGTGTGTCATGCCCTTAACCTTGGACCTCTTATCCTTTAAAATTGGGAGAAATAAATTCTGTTAATTAGCTACCCAGTTTATAGCATTTTTTTAATAACAACCTGAATGGACTAAGAAAACTACATGAATAATGAAATCACATACATGATCATCTCAATAGATGAAGAAAAAGTGACAAATTAAACCATGGCTCATATCACCAACACTGAAAACAGCAGATGCTGGCTTGGATGCTGAGAGAAAGGAAGAACTCTTACACACTGTGGGTGGGACAGCAAACTAGTACAACCTCTGCAGAAAATTGTATGGAGATACCTCAGAGAAACTTAAAAGTAGACCTACCATTTGATCCAGCAATCCCACTGCTGGGTATATTCCCAAAGGAAAAAGGTCATTTTACTAAAAAGACATCTGTCCTCATATGTTTATAGCTGCACAATTCATAATCACAAGGACATGGAAACAACCCAAGTGCCCACTGATACAAGACTGGATTAACAAAATGTGGTGTATGCTTACTATGGAGTAGTACTCAGCCATAAAAAATGGCAATCTAGCATCTTTTGTGACAACCTGGATGGAACTAGAAATAATTTTTCTACATGAAACATCACAAGGATGAAGAAACGAACACATGTGTTCAATAGCAAGTTGAAACTAATCAACCAACACTTCAGTACATGAATGGAAGAAAATCTCAATGAAAATCAAGCTGAGGGCAGGGGGAAGAGGCGATGGGCAAATTCACACCTGTTGGGTACAGGACACACAATTTGGGTGAAGGACACACTTATAATTTTGACTCAATATGTCCAAAAAACAAAGTATATAAACAAAACATTTGTACCTCTTGATATTCTAAAATTAAAGAATTGAAATCAAAATCATAAGGCGGTATTAGCACTCCAGTGTTCATTGTCTTGCTATTCATAATCACAAGATGTGGAAACAAAGTAGAACCCCATTAAGGGCCACATGGGTAGAGGACATGCGGTATACACATACAGTGTGATGTTATTTAGCCTTTCAGAAGAAGGAAATCCTGCCATATGCACCAACGTGGATGATCCTGGGGACGTCACTCTGAGTGAAATAAACCAGGAACGCTGTACCGTGTGATTCTACTTATCTGAAGTATCTAAAATAGTCAAATTCACAGAACCAGAGGGTAAAATGGAGGTTACCAGGGGCTACTGGGGGCTGGGTGGAGGAAATGGGGAGTTGCTAATCGAAGAGCAGAAAGTCTCAATTATGCACAAAGATTAAGTTTTCAAGGTGTGCAATAAAACATTGTGTCTGTAGTTAACATTGTAATGTACTCTGAACATTTTGTTAAGGATGTAGGTTTCGTGTTAGGTGTTCTAACCATACTGAAATATTTTTCTTAATGTGTAGCAGTCAAATATGTACAATATTTGTATGTGCAGAATTTGCCCTTGTTTCCAGTTAACATTTTCTTCCATGAAGCTAAGCATGGAATAATTTACCTTCTGTCCCCTTGAAGCATGATGGGCCAGGAGATTTTAAGTAGACAGTGTGGTTCACTTTGTATCCTGGTTTTTTCCTCTACACTTCTGCTACGTGACAATGTGTGTGTGTGCGTGTGCACAAAAGCAGTGAATGCTGTTTTTCGTTGTCACCATTGTTTTGTTTTTATAACTCACACGTGTATTTCATATATAATACACAATTTTTTTAGATCTATATTTTTAGATCAGTCTCATTTTTGCATCTGTTAAGCCTTTACTTGATGTTTTTATTTTTTTAATTTTTTTTATTTTTTAGGATTTTTTTTTTTTTATTGAATGGTAACTATGTTCATTAATGCACTTCGGGGGTACAGTGTAGGTTTTTCACGTGCAATCCGAAATACTTCCATCAAACTGATCAACATAGGCTTCATGTCATTTTCTCAGTTATTGTTTTAAAACGTTCTGATTCTACTATTAGAGAGTTGCACTTGTACCCCTGTAAGAAATACCTCAAAAATGGTCCCTCCTGCACACAGAATTTATAACTCAGACATTGACAGGCATTATACTATCCTGTGATGGTCTCACCTTTAAGGAAACAGTCTGGTTGAGAATTCCCAAAAGCTGTAGTATGTCCTGAGCAGCATTTCTGGGAAACAGAGGCACACCACACACACACACGCACACGCACACGCACACGCACATGTACATGCAGACACACGTATGCACACATATACAAAGGGTTCCATACACTAATAAGCTGAGAAACATTTCTTTGCTAAGTAATTAGTAAATATCACATCTTTGGATATTTACCAAACACATGTACCTAGGAAAGACCTTAAAGAAGCGCAGGTAACTTTGCCACCCCAAATTACTGGGCTAGTTCTGTAATGTCCTCCACTCCCCTTCTACGTGATGTTGTATTCTCTCTATGCTTCTATGCTTTCCTTAATTAACTCAGAAAACTTGCACTGCCTGACAGTGTGGGGGACACCAAGGTGTACAACCAAGTCCCTGTCTTTGGTAGTTCTTGGTCTACTGGGGGAATAGATAAGTGAATAAGAGGATAAACAGCAGCGTGATGAAAGCTCCAATAGATGTGCTCACCTGGCCCCGGGATGTGCAAGAATCATTTGCAAGATGGCAAATGAGAAAACCTGACCCGTGTTCTTCAAACCTGAAAATTGACCAGACCAAAGGGCAAGAAAAGGAGATTCCAGGCACCAGGAAGCATATCACATATCAAAGAAGAATAAATGACAAGTTTGCCCTGATTAGGATGCAGGTTTTGAACAGGGCCCCGGAGCATGGTGAGATGAATGAAGAAGCAGGGCGAGATCATGAAGAACCTTATTTCTCACACGATTCGCTTCTAGTTTTTCCAGAAGGGATTCTAGGACTAGACCTGGCAATTCTAGTTTGACTTTTCCTGCACTCTTCCCAGCAGCAGGGAGGGGAGACACACTAGATGATTCGGAATACAGGAAACCAGCTTCCAGAGCTGTAGAAGTTGGTCAAAGAAGGAGGCAGCCGTCAGTGCCACTGGAAACTCCCTAAAGAGTGATGAGTGAACTTGATAACACATTTTTGACTCTCTATATGATTTGTGATATAACCAAGCAAGTTGTGCTTTTCTGCATTTAACATCTAGTGAGTCTTCAGACATGGTGGTGTGCTCATTGCTACTCTGTTCTCTGCCTGGACTTTGTTGTGTAAAACAATTTTCACCAGATGAACTGTCATTATTGACAGGTGGTAAAGTAGTACGTTTGGTCCTTTTCTCTCTCTAGATCAGTGACATTCAACCGGTGTGCTGTGGCACAGTGGTGTACTGTGAGAGAATCTTAGGTCTGCCGCAAAAAATTTTAAAGATCACTAATGAAATTATTTTCAAAAAGAAGTTTAAAGCATAATAAGTATATCCTTTTTTTTACTCTTTTTTTGATAAACATAATTTAAGTGTGCCTTGGAAGTTTAACTATAGGTTTAAGTGTGCCATGAGATAAAAAGGTTGAAAAACACTGCTCCAGATCCTGGCTGGATAATAATATTCCTTCCAAATAATTTTTATATCTTTTTCTCTCAGATATGTACATATGTATGTGTAAGTTTATAAGTGAAATAAAATTTTGTTTGTAAATATTGATAACATATCAAGTCCAGCAAAAGAAGGAAAAAAGGAAGGAAGGAAGGAAGGGAGGGAGGAAGGGAGGGAAGAGAAAAAGAAAAAAACCATCATAGAAAAATGATTTTGAAAAAAGAAAATTCTACCGATTATTTCCTCATTGGTAAAATAAAGGGGCTGGGCTCGTTTGTCTCTGGGGGCCCTTCTGACATTAATGCCTGTCCTTGGATTCTGTGGAGGTGTGGACACTTCTGCACAGAAGCTCTGGAGGGTAATTGCCTAAACAGGATATTTGTCTTTCACAGACTCTTTGGGAAATGGTGGGCATGTAACTTTTTTATTTGTTGTTTTTACTGGGAAGTGTGAAAAATAAGAAAATCCATAGAACTTCCCCTGTGGCATAAAATACAGACAAAACTCTTAATGTTATTCTTTGATGACTTATATTCATGATGGCTGGAATTATCTATAGGGCTCCCTGAAACTGGGACTGTGTACTCGTCACCTAGATCTACATGTCTGTGGGGATTCCCAGGCCATGGGTGGCTTCCAACCGTCATGCATCTAACAAATACTGCGTTCCTGCCGTGTGTGGGGCATTATGCTCAGGGTTAGGGAAGAAGGATAAGTAAGAGCTTACAGTTCACAGGGCAACCCAGATGTGCAGTCCATTCAGCAGACAGGCATTGGGTGCTTAGAATGTGGTGGACTCTTGACAAATAGAATGAGAAAAATGATAACTGACACATGTACATAAGTTCAAATTTCAAGGTTACTAATCCTTGGTGTCTAAGAATCAGTCACCTCCTAGAAGAGATGGCATTGAACAGGATTTTAAAAGAAGAGGAAAAGCTTCTAAGATGAAGACCCTTCCATCCAGATGAAGCAACATTTTAAAAGTACAGTGGTGTGAAGAACATGGCATGGTGAGGGAACTGCAGGTCACCAGGACGGTCTCAGTGCAGCTGAAGATAAGAATTAGAGGCTTAAAAGAGCCTTGCATGCCAGTTTAAAAAATTTTGAGGGAGATAAGGAGATACTGCAAGACTTCAGCAGGAGACTTGACACTTCAGGTGCTCCTGTGTAACACACGGCTAACAAAGCCAGCATCGCTGAAACTATTATGAGCATTGACAATAAGAGTGAGAGGAGGGAACATTGACTGAAGGTTCTGTGTACACCAGACACTGCTTTAAGCACCGTGCACAATTTATTCCATTGCAGTGTCACAACAGTCCCCGGAGGTAGATAGTAGCATAGTCCTTGGTTGCAGAGGAGAAACGGGAGGCACAGAAAAGTCAAGCAGATCCACATCCCAGAATAACTGAATAGAAGGGACAGAAATCAACTCTAGGCAGCCTTAATGCAAAACTCCACCCTCTTTTATAGTTTCTTTGTTATATGTTAAACTCAACAGATAAAACACATGTGGATAAATTCACAAATTATGCATACAGTTCAACACATTATCACGGGAGTAAGCAAATTGTCACTCACAGGCAAGTTCCAGCCTGCCACCTGTTTTTGTAAATAAGGTTTTACCAGAATTAATTCATCCATCTATGAATGGTCATCAGCTGCTTTTGCACTACAGAGTTGAGTAACTGAGCCAGAGATGTATGCTTGATTCCCAAAGTCTGAACTATTTACTTTCTTTACATGCTGGTCTTTTACTGAAAAAAGTTGCCAGTCTTTGTGTTATCACATTGTGAGCACAACTGGGAGACCACCACCCAGGTCAAGAAATAGAACATAGCCAGTGCACGGGAGTCCCCCACTTGCTTGAATAGGACACCACATCTGTCTTCAAATAGCTCTCTACTGGGCAAAGAGAAGACCAGACTTTGCTTTAGGAAGACCATGAGGGCCAGCATGTAGAGGGGACAAGATTGTGAATACCAATTTTTCCCTCCTCTCTAAGGTAACCCCCTACTCTCGCTTCCAACAAGATGGGTTCATTTTGTCTGTTTTTGAACTTCATGTAAACATATAGTATGTAAACTTTACCCTTTTGAGTTCTGTGCTATGCTAAAGTGCTTAACTTCAGTTTATAATAAAGGAAGGGCAATCTCCATCTTCTCTGCCCACGTGGCAGGTGAGCATCTAGGAGAGCAGGCAGGCTCATTCATGCCTCACTTCTGTAGGGAAGAGAATCTTCAGGGTCCACCTTTCTTGGGTCTACTTTTTTTAGGTCCTCCTTGTCTATCTGCATTTCCTTTTGCTCTTGTAACAAATTACCACAAACTTAGACAACATAACTTATTCTTTTACAAGAATAAATTCCAGTGGTTACAACTTCAGAATGGATCTTGTGGGCTGAATTAAGTGCTTTGGTAGGACTGCGTGCTTTTTGAAGGTGCTTGATTCTCAATCCACACTCTCCCTGAATGATCTCTTTTAATTTTATGACTTAACTTACCGCCCTTATGCTGATGACTTCCAAATCTCTCCTTCTGGCCTGCTCCTTTTCTGTTCTTCACAAATGTAACACCAAGTTCTCTACCTCCTATCTGAAATCTCCTCCTGGCTACCCCCCAAATATACCTTAGTCCGCACCTCACATCATGGACTTATTACCTTCCCCCCATTGGCCCATCTTGTCTCATTTTGTTTAGTCTGTATTCTTAATATTTTCTTGTATGTGTATCCACTTTTCATCTTTGCTATCATGGGTCCAGCTCAGGCCTTCACCGTTTCCTCCAGATTACTCTACCTACATGGCATTCTCAGTCTTATCCTGTCTACATGCTGGCCTACACGGTCTTCCTAAAGCAAAGTCTGATCTTCTCTTTGCCCAGGAAAGAGCT
>CAUYQV010162442.1:0-12916 GCA_963574575.1 Galagoides demidoff | reverse complement strand
CAAGGTGGGTGGGGGGCCTCAGGACTCTGAGCCCCACCACCTGCCTGGAGGCAGTGGCCCCAAATCTCCCGGGAGGAGCTGGCATGAAGCTCTCTGCTTCAGGTGAGGGGCAGGGAGGGCTGGGCAGGGAAGAAAGGCTTGTCAAGGTCTTGGGATGTGATGGAGGACGGTGGGGTCAAGATGCCACCTGCAGTTCTGGGGACTGAATCATGACAGGATGTCTTGAGAGGCCAACCCCTGTTTAGAGTAACATGATTAAGGGGGGCTGGGCTGAGACTGTACAAGAGACACCAGCATGGACTGGGCAGTTCCTTGTGGTGGGTGGCAGGGACTGGGGTGTCTCCTTCTCTGGACAGCTGGAAAGACAATTTCTCTACATGGGCCCTGTATGTACCTGAAGCTGGCTTAGGGGATACAGAAGCTCCCCCAGGTGGCCTGGAGGTAGCCAGTCCCTCTCCATACCTCCTGTCCTCTCGTCAGCAAGGCCAGAGCTGTGGGAGGGGCCCCTCGTCTCTGATACAGCTCCAGTAAGGAGCCCTCATTTCACATGTTTGGTTATCCACTGGGCAAGGCCTTTGGGGGCCGTGGGCCCCTCACTCCTTGTCCATAATGTCCTTTTAACACCCTCAGAACCTTGACACTCTGCGTCCGTCCCTCAACAGACAGTGCTGGAGCTTCAGCTGTGTTTGGGAAGCCCAGTGGGAAGAAGGATTTCACCTCCTTTGTCTGAGACCCTGTGCTTCCGTTAATGTGACCAAACTGAGCCAGCCCTGCCTCTGTAGACCTGCACACTCCTCTCTTGCACACGGCTTCCTTCTGTCACACACTTTAGGCTTGGGACTCAGATGTTGAGTTTTATGTCCATCCCAGTTAAGTTTGTCATGTGACCTTCCATCAAGGAGTAAGGGCTGAGCTGCGAGCTTCCACGTGGGTATGGGTATATATGGGGGGTGGTAATGCCAAGAGACCCCAGAGCTCACCCCCTCCTGTAAGGCTGCTCCTGCAGCATCTGTGTGTCTTGGACAACCCCCGGCAGGTTACCTTAAGTGTGTTCTCGTCAGCATCTTGAGGGACCAGGCCTCTCCCTGCAAACACGTTTGTCCCCATGAAGCTGGATTTGCTTCTCCCGCGTCAACAATTATTTGGTTACTCTGAGGTCCAGTTCGGGAGAAGAAAGGCAGGGTAAATGTCGCATTCATTTCCCTTTATTTAATCATATTAAAATAATTTGAAAATCAAAGGCAATGTTTGGCGCCTGTGGCTCAAGTGGCTAAGGCACCAGCCACATACACCCAAGGTGGTGGGTTCGAATCTAGCCCAAGCCCACCAAACAACAATGACGGCTGCAACCAAAACATAGCCGGGCATTGTGACAAGAGCCTGTAGACCCAGCTACACAGGAGGTTGAGGCAGGAGACTCACTTGAGCCCAGGAGTTGGAGGTTGCTGTGAGCTGTGATGTGACAGCACTCTACCCAGGGGGACAGCTTGAGGCTCCGTCTCAAAAAAAAAAATGAAAATCAAAGGCAAGGATAACTATGTAATTTATTGTCCAAATCAGGTTAGTTCTGAGAGCTAAAGGGCAACAGGCATAAGCACACCTCTCCAGGGAGACTCTAACACACATCCATCCTATCTGACGGTGACCTGAGAGGGTTCCTTTTATTTTCGGTGCCATTATAAGGTCACAAGATTTAAGCATATTTTACCTGTCTCAATTCATTGCAGTCCTGATTCTTACTGATATTCAAATTGTGCCATCTTTGGCCAGTGGGAAAATCACACTTTTAAATAGCCACCCTCATCCTAAGACACCGGGGAAGTCACAGCGCCCACAAGC
Organism: Galagoides demidoff; assembly: GCA_963574575.1. Taxonomy (NCBI): domain Eukaryota; kingdom Metazoa; phylum Chordata; class Mammalia; order Primates; family Galagidae; genus Galagoides; species Galagoides demidoff. Next base: position 11,077 of record CAUYQV010162442.1, on the reverse strand, counting down.
TGCTCTTTCCCTAAGTTTCCGTAGGCGGCACTTGGAACTATTTAAATAAGCAGCGTCCAGCCACTGCCACAACTGCCCCGGGCAGCCCCCTGGGAGCATGCTGGAGGAACCAGGGCGCCAGAGAAGACAGGAGTCTACTTGGGGGTGGCCTGGGGGGGCAGCACAGCCTCTGGGACTCAGGCAGGTAGAGGATACATTTCAGCTCTGAATTACTCAGGACTCAGCCACAGCACCAGGGAAGGTGCCCCCAACACAGGCTCCCCATTGCTGTGCTGGGCTCTCCCCATGAGGAGAGGATCCCATGGCCAAGGGGCTGTGCCCACTCAGAACCTGGGCCCTCTTGCTGACCATACTGTGGGTACCTTGTACCCCAGAGTGCCCTGTTCCTGTGCACCCAGGCCTGTTTCTGGGGCTTTTGAAGCTCTCTGGGCTGTGCACACCCCAAGGTCAGTGAGGTAGGGATGTCCCCCACTGCACTGTGCAGCCCACATGTCCTATAGGTGGGGACAGAGAGGGGGCTGGGTGGAGCGGCCAGCCCAGAGCACATCCCCTTGCTGCCATGGGCAGGTGGCAGAGAGGCCGAGATTCTGAACCTGCACCTGCCTTCCAAGTCTTTGTGAAGTTGAGTTTGTCAGCTTGGTTTGAAGTTGCTGGATGAGTAGGTTGTGACATGTGGCCCATTCATGGTCTGGCTCTGGGTACGGACCTGTGAAATACCCATTCACACTCTGTGCTCAGTCAGAGACCCAGGAGGGAGGTGTGGACCCTGCCAGGGCCCCCCTGGGTGCTGCAGGCAGGGCCTTGGGTGGGATGACCTTTCATTCCCTGCCCACACAGTCATTGCTCAATGCCCGGGTATTTGTTGAACCCCAGCTGGTGTAGGCAACTTGCTGGGAGCAGGGGTGCTGACAGTCTAGGACAAGACGCTCATGCTGGACAAAGCCAGCAATGGTAATGTCAGGGGGCATCAGAAGGGCACTGGGTGCTGTGAGATCTCAGAGCTGGGGCTCAGGGCTCTGGATACTTCAGCCTGCCTCTGGGTGCTCACCTCGGACCACAAGGGCCCTCACACCTGTGCCCATAGTGGGCTCTCCTTGGACACTTCAGGACCACGCTAGGGAGGGGTTCTAATGAGATCTGAGCCCAGACCACAGTGCAGTGACCTCTGAGACCACCACAAATGAGGAAGCTGAGACCCCACCTTGTACCAGGCCATACACAGAAGGAGCGGCAGGGCCTGGCCAGATGCCTTTCCCAGCTATCAGCGATCTGGACCCTCGGGGGCTCATCCTGGTTCTGCGTCACTGGAGTCGCCTTTACCGACGACCCCTTCTCTAGCCTGGCCTGTGCCGTGCTCCACCGCATGGCCTCACACTCAGAGGGAAGGGAAGATGTGCTGTGGGAACCTGTGCTCCTCAGTGGGCAAGCCGAGGTGACACAAGCAAGACGGAGAACCGCCCCTCCACCTCCCACCTCCGCTCGCCTGGCTCGCCCTGTACGCGGGGACGGCTCCTCCCTCCCGCATGGGCAAAGCTCACTGCATGGCGCGGCCCTGGCTGCGTTACCGCCACTGACCAGCAGAGGGCGAGGCCGAGGCGTCCGTCAAGGGGCCCTGTCCCCGGGAGTGAGTTCCTGTCCAGGGAGCTGATACATCTGCGGAAAAAAACCACGGGACTGGACCCTAGACCTCCGACAGCGCCCCACCCACCACACAGACACACGCACAGAGACACAGACAGACACACAGATACACACACAGATACACAGACACACACACAGACACATAGACACATAGACCACACAGACACAGAGACACATAGACCACACACAGACACACAGACACACAGACACAGACATAGACACACACAGACACACACAAACACACACAGAGAAACACGCCCACCACACACATACACACATAGAGACACACACACAGAGACAGACAAACACACAGACACACAGACACAAGCACACAGACACACATACACTGGCCTGATAGAAGCTGAAAGTTTGGGCTGTCAAGCTTTCTGCCCTTACTCCTGGTGTGAGTTAAACCTCCCCACAAGGTCCCTACCTCGTGCCTCACTTTGTAGAAATAAAAATTAGATCCTTCACAGAAAGCCCCATTTCAACCCATGAATCCCCACAAGGCCCCCACCCTCCTCGTAGACCTGGGCTTGGAGTGCCGTGGAGGTAAGAATGTGGGGGAGACCAGGGAAGTGGTGGTTGTGGGGGGTCTTGTTGACTGGAGCTGAGAGGGCTGAGTGTGCCTTTAGAAGTTAGAGACTCACTGTGGACCCCACTGTCCGGACCCGACCCCACTTCCCAGCTGTGTGGCCCGGGACAGGTTGCTTAACCTCTCTGTGCCTCAATTTCCTCTTCTGTAAAATCAGGCAATTGGAGTAACTTGGGTTGAGCCTTAATAAAAGAGGAATCTGCCAGCCAGAAGGAGGGAGGCATGGGCTGGGTGAAGGCCCAGGAGCAGATGACCGTCTCCGCATGGCAGGGCAAGGGCCATAGAGCTGGACATCCCCTCATCTCAGAACCCTGGGCTCTTGCGGACAGGGAAGATGTGAAGGGACAGCTAGGAGGCCCAGCACCCCTGGCACTGTCCCTAACAGGCTGCCTCTGCTCTTTTCTTTCTTTTTAGAGAAAAAGAGCTCATCTTGCTACAGTACGCGGCAGCTAGTAAAAACACGCTAATCTTTAAAGTGTTAGCAAAACAGCCTCCAATTTGAATATTGGCTCTTCCATCTGCGGCAGTTTGCACAGATTTTTTTCAGAGTGGCAGAATGCCTCATCTATGCACCAGCCGGCTGCAGGCACCTCCCACTGGCACGGAGCCTCCCGGGACTGTGAGGGGCCCCCTCCCGCACCAGGGTGCGGACCCAGGTCCGGGACTCATCCCCACCCAGAGCTGTGCATAAGGGGGTCCCAGATTTAAGGATTTTGTAGACGCTTGAAACTACCTTCCAAGCCAACTGGGGAATCGGCATAGGGGTGTTAGCTTGTGGTCTTGCCACGGAAAGCTATTTCAGAGGAAAAGCTATCACCCAAGCTTCCCTTCAATTCACCAAAGAAAGAAAATTTTGACATCAAAAGGGGAAGAAAGGCTGAGCACAGTGGCTCACACGTGTAAGCCCAGCACTCTGGGAGGCAGAGGCGAGGGGATTGCTTGAGCTTTAGGAATTCAAGACCAGCCTGAGCAAGATCGAGACCCCCATCTCCACTAAAAATAGAAAAATTATCTGGGCATTGTGGTGAACATCTACAGTCCTGGCTACTCAGGAGGCTGAGGCAGGAGGATCATTTGAACCCAAGAGTTTGAAGTTGCTGTGAGCTGTGATGCCATAGCACTCTACTCAGGGGGACAGAGACTCTGTCTCAAAAAAAAAAAAAAAAAAGGAAGGGGGTGCTCGGCTTGTAGCTCAAGCGGCTAAGGTGCCTGCCACATACACCGGAGCTGGTGGGTTTGAATCCAGCCTGGACCCACCAAACAACAATGACAACTACAACCAAAAAAAAAAAAAAATAGCCAGGTGTTGTGTCAGGCGTCTTTAGTCCCGGCTACTTGGGAGGCTGAGGCAAGAGAATCGCTTAAGGCCAGGAGTTGGAGGTTGCTGTGAGCTGTGATGCCATGGCCTCAAAAAAACAAAAATATAAAAAAACCCCCAAAAAACCCGAATCAAAGAATATATGATATAAGTCTTTAAACTAAGCAAATTTAGCTTTATGAAGAACCATCATATTATCTTTATTTTCCTCATTTAGCAGCTAAAAATAATCCTGGAGAATCCGTAGGTCTGCCCCAAAGGGATCATGAGGTCAGCACCTGAAGGCACCCAGCTGGCCCCTGGGCCAGTCACTCTGGGCTTGCTTGCGCCCAGCCCACTGCCCTTGGAAGCTTAGTCCTTTGGAAATACACACTGCTTCAGAACTTGTTAAGTGGCAGAGACTGAAGGAAGGAATAAATAGCAATATTTTATAAGTTTCAAAATTCTATTTTAACACAAATACCAGAGCAACTATAGCATAAATCAACAGAGACACCCAAAAGTATGTTTGTACAAGAAATGTAATAAGCTGGTATGAAAAACAGTGTCAACTGGTACAGATGGCAGAAAAAGCCAATATTCAAATGTATGCTGTTTTACTAACACATTAAAGATCAACATTTTGCTACCTGCTGCTCGTGATAGCAGGATTAAAAAAACACACAACACACACATACACTCAACGCAGAATCCTCTAACCCCAAGAATGAAGGATTCTTAAAGGAATTGTCAAGCACTCCCTATACTTCATCTGGTGGTTTTAAAGCTTCCGTGGTTCAGAGAAAAATTTGCATCTGAAAATGCAGCTTTTCCCCTATCTGCCTGATGTTTGAGGAAACGTGAAAAGCAGAACAAGATGTCAGTGTCGCAGACCTTGGAGGTCTCCTGGGTTAGCAGCGGGAATGGGATTACCCAAGGGCATGCTCATGGCACCTCTCCCCTTCTGTGCAGGACGGGGCTATTTTAAAGATGCTTTCTGAGGCTGCTTGAGCTCCCAAGAGAGTCTGAGGAGGTGGGCGGTCAGGGAGCACCACAGACGGGTAAACTGAGGCTCAGACATGGTGCGTCGCCGGCCAAGGTTCACAGGGTCTAAAGGAAGCATGTTAGGGACTGCAGACCCGGCACACCCCAGCAAGGATGCTGCCAAGGGGTTCTCATGGTGATGACGCTTAAGCTCATGGGCTTGGGCATCAGGCAGCCAGAGTTCAAACCCTCGCTGCACCTGAGCTGGCCTCAGACAGTTGACCTTGGGCAGGTGACCTCACCTCTGAGCATGGACTGAGAAATGGGAACAACAGAACCTTCCCTGGACGTTTGGTGTGAGAACCAAATGGGCTGCAGGTGGCTGAGCCGGGGCAGAGTGAGCAGCTGCTGTGATGTGACGTTGTCTGGAACAGAGAGACAGCGACCAGGGAGGCACAGCGGCCCACAGAGGAGCTATTTGGCTTACTTGGTATTTTCTTTTTAATTTTGCTTAAAATAATCTGTAGATTTTGGTGGGGCAGGTTGGGTCATGCCTATAAGCCCGGCTACTGAGGAGCCTGAGGTGGGAGGGTTGCCTGAGGTCAGGAGTTCGAGACCAGCCTGGATAACATAGTGAAATCCTGTTTCCACACAAGTTTTATATTTCTTTTCTTTTCTTTTATTATTTTATTTTAAGAGAGAGTCTCACTCTGAACCCTGGGAAGAATGCCAGGGTGTCATAGCTCATAGCAATCTCCAACACCTGGGCTCAAGCCATCCTCTTGCCTCAGCATCCCAAGTAGCTGGGACTACAGGCACCTGTCATACATCTGGCCAGTTTTTTTTTTTTTTTTCTATTTTTAGTAGAGATGAGGTCCCCCTCTTGGTCAGGCTGGTCTCAAACTCCTGAGCTCAGGTCTGTGACAGTAGCACAGTGCTTACAGCGCCAGCCATATACACCCAAGTTGGCGGGTTCAAACCCGGCCCAGGCCAGCTGAACAACAATGACAACTGCAACAAAAAATAGCCGGACATTGTGGCAGGTGCCTGTGGTCCTAGCTACTTGGGAGGTTGAGGCAAGAGAATCGCTTAAGCCCAAGAGTTGGAGGTTTCTGGGAGCTGTGACACCACAGCACTCCACCAAGGGCAATATAGTGAGACTCTGTCTCAAAAAACAAACCAAAAAAAAAAACCTGAGAAACTCCAGAGCTCAGGCAGTCCACCCACCTCAGCCTCCCACAGTACTAGGATTACCACCTGGGTGCTACATAAACTTTAAAAACGGGTGGGGCATGATGGCGGGCACCTGGAGTCCTAGCCACTCAGGGAGCTGAGGCAGAAGGACTGCTTGAGCTACAGTGAGCTATGATCATGCTGTTGTAACCCAGCCCAGCCTGGGCTACAGAGCAAGACTCTCTAAACAAAACAAACAGAACCAATCTAGGCATTTCACTTAAGGGTCCAGATTGCCTACCTGTCTTTTTTTTTTTTTTTTTTTGAGACAGAGCCTCAAACTGTCCCCCTGGGTAGAGTGCCATGGCTTCACTGCACACAGCAACCTCCAACTCCTGGGCTCAAGCGAGTCTCCTGCCTCAGCCTCCCAAGTAGCTGGGACCACAGGCGCCCACCACAACGCCCGGCTGTTTTTTGGTTGCAGCCATTATTGTTGTTTGGCGGGCCCGGACTGGATTCGAACCCACCATGTGTGGTTGGCGCTTTAGCCACTTGAGCCACAGGTGCCAAGCCACCTCCTTGCCTTAATTTCAGGCAGAAGGTCTGGCGACCCAGAGCCAAATCTTACCTGGCATAAGCAGCCTGTGGTACCCAGGAAGCTGCTGCTTTTTCTGACGAGGCCTGGGCTGTCCTCTCTAGAGGAAGTATCCCAGGTGAGAGCTTTGCCCTCTCATTCTTTGCCCTCTGGGCCTCCTGACTGGGTCTGGGCACACCAGGCCACCAGGCTCTACTGCCTCGTTGCTGAGCCCACCTGCTCTCTCTGCCTGGGGGACACTGTTCTCCCCACTTTCTGGCCTCTGTGCTGACCCCTTTCATAGGCAGCCCACCTGCCATGGAGGGCATACCTTACCGTCTCCCTCCAGCCTGGAAGGCCCCTGAGGGCAGGGAGTACATCAGCTTCCTCTGACATCATCGCCAGCAGGGAGCCCAAAATACAGGAGGAGCCCCACTGGAGGGGGCGCAAGGTAGGAGTGATTTCATAAGTGTGCAAATACTAGCTGGGCCCAAGGGAGGGTGGGAGAATGAAACACCACGTTCCACAGTTGGACGAACAAAATCGTAAAGTGAGGCTGGGCGCAGTGGCTCACGCCTTAATCCCAACACCCTGGGAGGCCGAGGGGGGTGGATTGCCTGAGCAAGTGCAAGACCCCCTCCCTAAAAATAGCCAGGCATTGTGGTGGGTGCCCGTAGGCTCAGCTACTGGGGAGGCTGAGACAAGAGGATTCCTCGAACCCAGGAGTTTGAAGGTGCTGTGAGCTATGACACTGCAGAGCTCTACCCAGGGAGACAAAGTGAGACTCTGTTTAAAAAAAAAGAAAAGAAGAGAAAAATAATATCAAGTGTGTGTGTGTGTGTGGGGGGATTGTGGAAGAACACTCTCAGGCCAAAAGTCTGAGTAGAATTTGCTGTCCAACTGATGCAATTTATGGTGTATTTAAACATTTTAAATGCATGTACTCCATGGCACAGAAGTTTCATTCCAACTGGAAATAACCTAAATGTCAATGAAGACCAGTTGAATAAACAGTGAGGTATCCACAGGGCACACATAGGATGTGGCTGTTCAGAAGAATCAGGTGGGCCGGGCGGGGGCTCACACCTGGAATCCCAACACCTGGGAGGCTGAGGCTGGTGAATCACTTGACCTCAGGAGTTTGAGACCAGCCTCAACAAGAGTGAGGCCCTGTCTCTGCTACAAATAGAAAAACTAGGCAGGCATTGTGGCAGGTGCCTGTAGTCCCAGCTGTTCAGGAGGCAGAGGCAGGAGGATCGCCTGAGCTCAGGAGTCTGAGGTTGCTATGAGCTATGATGATGCCATGGCACTCCACACAGGGTGACAGAGTGAGACTGTGTCTCAAAACATAATTAATTAATTTAAAAAAGAAGAATGAGGTGCACATGTCTGTACTGACACAACTGTTGGGCTGGAAAATAGTTAAAGTGGTGGCTCATGCCTGTAATCCTAGGAGGCGGAGGAAGGTGGATTGCCTGAGCTAGAGAATTTGAGACCAGCCTGAGCCAGAGCGAGACCACATCTCTAAAAACAGCCGGGCGTTGTGGTGGGCACCTGTAGTTCCATTTACTCAAGAGGCTGAGGCAGGAGGATCGCTTGAGCCCAAGAGTCTAGGGTTGCTGTGAGCTAAGATGATGCCATGGCACTCTACCCAGTGTGACAGAGTAAGACTCTGTCTCAAAAAAAAAAAAAAATGACAAGCATGTCATGATACCATAGTTTTGTCCTGTTTTTTAGTGATACCATCCTACAGAGTGACACTATCACTCATCTAGGCAGTGGGTTAATGACAGTGATTTTGCCCCCAGGGGACATGTGGCAACGTCTGAAGGCATCTTTGGTTTTTGCACCCAGGCAGGGATGTTCCTGGAGTGGCTAGTGTGTGACAGGCCAGGGATGTGGCCGAGGGTCCTGCAATGCAGAGGCCAGCCTCGTGACAGGACAGTGCCAGGGTGACAGAGGTGTCAAAATGTAGGACGAGAGCTGGAAAGAAACAATCAATCTGACAAAAGGGAGGTGTGGGTGCTGGTCAAAGAGAACTTTAATCCTATGGGGAATATTTTCATTTGACTTTATTTCCTAGAAGAGTGCATCTGTGTACTATTATATTGGTAAAAATACCAAGAAGGAGGGACAGTCCGAGTGGGCCTCAGTGGACCTGGCCAGGCCTGTCCCCGTTTCCTGGGCAGCTCCAGGGGTGGGGAGGGTGGGAGGGGTGGGAGTATTTGGGGTCATTTGAGTCGCTGCTGTCCTCACACACCAGCACAGAGGACCCCACTTCCCTGCAGACAGTCCCAGGAGATGCTGTCACAGCCTCCCAGACACCAGCAACCGATTCAGTGTTCGCCATTCCCATAATGAATGCCGTGTTTAGCAACTGTTCTGAGTGTTTTCATAAACAGCCCCTCCCACTAAAGCATCATCACCAGCAAACTTGTTAAGGTTTCCAAACCAGCTCCGTAAAATCGCCCATAGCTCAGGGAACTTCCACCATCTCAGGCAAGGACAGAATTCTCCAGACAATTAACTGAGAGGAGGTGACATTTGTGGAGGCATTTGACGCTCACAAGACAGGTGCAGACTCTTCTGATTCCAGCAGGGCTGGGGAGGGCCCCCGGCTGCTTCGCTATTACTTAAGCACCCTGGTTGACACCTGAACCCAGCAAAGGAAAACCCTGCAGTGAGGCCCAAGCCCTCTTAGGCCCTCCCCAAGAGACAGCCACTGTTACCCAGTTTGGGGTGTCACTACATGTATACATGGGTAGATAGATGATTGATAGATAAGAAAGACAGCTGACAGATATGATTAGGTAGAGTTGATAGATTTGTAGCCACACAAATCATATTGTTTTACAGCGCCCCCCACAGTAAAAGGTACCACATTGCACGTATTTCCCCTCTGAGCTGCACCTGGGGCGTCTTCCTTTGGCTACTGTTAATCCGTCCTGAAGCAGGGAGGCAGGTGGAAGCCTGAAGAGGCCTTAAGTCAGCCTTGCTTACCAGCCACGCATGGCTGCCCAGCTCGGAGGCAGGGACACCCCTTTGTAGCACACTTGCCCAGAGAGGAGGCCTTTCTGGGGTCTGCAGGGGTGCTGGCTGATACCCAAGGACAAGCAGGGACCTACTCTTAGTGCGTTCTGGGTTGTACAGTTCTACCCCAAGCATCCCTGTCCTTGTGTCCTTGGGCACCTGTGTCTCCCTGCACCTAGTTCTTCCAATGCCCCAAGAACAAAGCCTGCACCACCCATGTAGGCGCAAAGTTGGTGGGTCGGCAGGCCCAGGGTCTGGTGTGCTCTGCAGCAGCCCACAGGGGAGTGGCATCAGGTGACAATGACGCCAGGGCTGCCTCTTCAGGCCAGGCCTCTGGCCTCCCCAACTCTGCAGTCCTGGCCCCAGAGGAGTGCAAGCCTTGGAAGGCCCCACCCCTCAGCCCTACCGGTGACAGGTTGTGGGGCCACCGCTCTGGAAACACAACAGCAACAACTCAAAGTCTGTGATCAGGCCTCCGTCAAAGGGGCCCTTAAGCTCCAGTTCACTCCCCGTCTCTAAGAAACAGGGTGGTTAGAAGGTGAGTCAGGTGACATGCTGGGTCTCAGCTCTGCCACCAACTCACACCCCTGCACTCACCTCGACACAGGCACACCCCATGTGCACACTCACACCCATGTGCCCCGTCCCATTTGAATTGGATGTGAGCATTTAGCTGGTTTCAGTTGACATTCTTCTTTTTTTTTTTTTTTAAAGACAGAATCTGTCCCCTGGGTTGAGTGCTGTGGTGTCACAGCTCACAGCAACCTCAAACTCCTGGGCTCAGGTGATCTCGCTTCAGACTCCCAAGTAGCTGGGACTATAGGTCCAGACTCCCGAGTAGCTGGGATTACCACAATGCCTGGCTAGTTTTTTTCTTTCTTTCTATTTTTAGTAGAGACAGGATCTTGCTCTTGCTCAGGCTGGTCTCAAACTTGTGAGCTCAGGCAATCCACCCGCTTCAGCCTCATGCTGGGATTACAGGTGTGAGGCACCACACCGGCTTCAGTCGACGTTCTTGATTCTTATTTATAGGTGGGTCAATTAGCTTGTCACAACTTAATCCATGTATCCTTTAGCAGGAGTTGAGGGAGGGTCCCTTCAAGTAACCAAGCGTGATTTGTAATCTTGCTTTCTGCGATGTCTCCCTGAAGGAGCGACTCAGTGGTGGACAGGACACTTAGGTGAAAGCAGCCACCCTGTTAAGACGGTGCCTCATCACAGGCACCAGTTTTCAGCAAACTCTGGCAATGTGAGCCATAGACCAGCAAATGGCAGACTCTGGGAGCTCGCAGGCCACTCATGAGAGCACCAGGGCCGGCAGATTCTGGGGGCAGAGGCTGGTGTCCACGGTGCTGTGGACATGACCAACTGCTGGTTGGTTGGAAGTTCTGGTTAAAGAATGCTCTGTGTTTTACACAGCTGTTAGCCAGGTGAGATCAGGAAATGAGGCAGCCTTGATTCAAATATCTATATCATATTTTTTTCCGTAATGGAGAAGGGAAAGTATCAAAGTCACAGGAATTTACATTGACATGTTCAATGTTTAAGAAATGTTTTCTGGCTCGGCGCCTGTGGCTCAATCGGCTAAGGCGCCAGCCACGTACACCTAAGGTGGCGGGTTCGAATCCCCAGCCCGGGCCCACCAAACAACAATGATGGCTGCAACCAATAAATGGCCGGGCGTTGTGGCGGGCGCCTGTGGTCCCAGCTACTTGGGAGGCGGAGGCAGGAGACTCGCTTGAGCCCAGGAGTTGGAGGTTGCTGTGAGCTGTGATGCCATGGC
>CAUYQV010162439.1:0-11764 GCA_963574575.1 Galagoides demidoff | reverse complement strand
TCTATTTTTAGTTCTCTAAGTGTTCTCCAGATGTCTTTCCAAAAGGAACATATTAGTTTACATTCCCACCAGCAGTGTAGAAGTGTTCCCTTTTCTCCACATCCACGCCAGCATCTCTGGTTTTGGGATTTAGTGATATGGGCTAATCTTACTGGAGTCTCACACATTAAAAAAAAAAAATGTTGAGGTGGAAGGCAAGGTAGAGTTAGAAACCCATCTTTGAAGCTAGCCATGGTTCCAGGCATCAGTGTCCAGCTGAACCATAATCACCTCATGCAGCAGAAATAGCTTCATCTTTAGAGATGCCAGCACTGGAGTTCAAATCTATGATTCTTTGGTTCATTTACTCTTGTATTTAGTAAGCGCCAACTTTAGACAAGGCACTGTGCAGGTGTTGTGGATAGAGCAGAGTGCAAGACAAAGTTCCTACTCTGGGAGAACAGGCAGAGGGAAAGGACAGTCAGAGAGACCTCTCAGATGGTGAGGAGAGGAGCACAGACGCTGAGAAGGGGGGTGCCCTGGAGAGAGTTGCGGGGCGTCGGATGGAGGGGCAGAGACGCTGAGAAGGGGGATGCCCTGGAGAGAGCCAGAGGGGCCTTGGATGGAGGGACAGAGACTCCAAGAAGGGGGATGCCCTGTAGAGAGCCAGAGGGGCGTTGGATGGAGGGGCAGAGACGCTGAGATGGGGGCTGCCCTGGAGAGAGCCAGAGGGGCCTTGGATGGAGGGGAAGCAAGGGCAGGCTTGGTGGTATTTCAGGTGATACTGGACAGTGAAGTCGAGGGTGAAGGTCACACACTTACATCTATGGGGAGAGGCTTTGAAACAAGAGAGCAGGTGTCGTGTGCCCAGGCACAGAGAGAAAGCCAGAACGCCGGCTGGAATGAGGGGAAGGAGGAGGAGAGTGCACAGAATATTTTAACTGCAGTGAGAGTCCATGGGAGGGTTCCAACCAGGGAGTGACATCACCCAAGTTCACAGAATCCCACTCTGTTCCATGTTTGATAGATCATGGAGGGCAGGGTGGAGGATAGACAGCACTTGGGAATCTAATGCTGTGGACCAGGTAGAGGACGGTGTCTCTCCCACCCAGGCAGGGGGCAGAGATGGCCCTTCCTGGACCTTCCAGCAAGGCTCCCGCACACGAGGGCCTTCACCTCTCAAAGCCCAAGTTCCTCATCTGTTGGAATGGAGACTGTGACACTGGCTTTCCGAGGTTACTGAGAAGGACAGTCTTTGAGCCATCCACTGACACCCCGCACAGTGCCTGTGTACGGTGTGTCTCTCCAAATGCCAGCCACCTCCTGACTCTCCTTGACCTCTGTTAAGCCAAATTAGAAACAAGAGATTCAAGGTCATTGTGATGGGCTGATGGAATATGGAACCCTCTAACAGATTAAAAACAAACAGGAAACCATAAAAGGAAATTTGTGTATTTGTATCAATATACTGAAGAGGTTTCAGTGAGGCCAACCCAGACGGAGGCTTTGATTCTGTCCATCCAGTCCTAACCTGTCTCTGGGAGCTGTGCACACAGTCCCGAGCTGGGGGATCCTATTACAGCGGGGAGAGAGATAGTGAAGAAAATGGGGCTTTGTGTTTTTTTATCCCCAAATGGTCTGTGAGTGGGAGAGGCCCTTTATGTCCCTGGTAAACTTGAGCCCTACTGCAGGTGTCTGAGTTTACCACGGAGAGGAAATGACTTTTTTTACACCTAATTTAATCCGAAGCTATTCACAGTTTAAAATGTTTAGTGATGGTGACCTTTTTAATGGCTAACACATTGCAGGTGGTCCTGCTGTAGCCGGCAGTTAATGTTTGCCATCAGAAAGAGAGAGAGAGAGAGAATTAAATGACCAGTCCGTGGCAATTGTCTTCATGCTGCAGGTTTCAAAGGACAGCTGGATCTGAATCCATAGTTCAGGATCTGTGAAGAAGGGTGAGGGCCTTTCTCCTCCATAAGGAAGCTGCTTTCTTTTTCTTAGATTTTCTTAGAACTGAGATATGAGCAGAACATCTCAGAAAGAATTGTAAACCAGACGTCGCAAGTGGCCTGCCCAAGTTGTGGGTGAGTTTTCTTTTCGGAAGGGCAGATCTGTCTATGATCCTTCAGTGGCCCAGAATGGAGACAGAATTGTTTCTGGTGTTGACCATCAACCAGATTCCTGGGCTTTGCATAGACTTGTGGGGCCAAGGAATGTCCAGGGAAAATCTACCACCCCGATTGAGTTGAAGGAGACCCCGGGAGAGAGAAGCGATTCCAGAGCTCATAAGACACACCAAGGCCCTTGACAGTATTTCGTCTGCCACCTGCCTTGCACCAACAAGGGGGCTTTGCTCTTATTCCAACCTGAACCAGGTGATGCACAGGCTGCTTGATTATCCCAGTGACCTGATTAAGGACCCATGTCTGGTCTCACATCATCCTTCAGGGCTTCTTCGTGGGCCCTGACCATATTCTAGAGGTGTCCTTTATGGAGACTACAGTGGATCATACACCAGGAGTAAAAATACCCCAAGTGTCCCTTGGCAGTGTGACAGTGCCCCTTGTCAGCAAATACCATGTTAAGTCTAACCCGGGAAGCAGATACCTCACTCAGAGTCCTGTCTCTCTCAGCGAGCATCTTGCCTGGGCAGGTGGGTGAGCTCACCTTGGGGCACACAGGACCTTTTAAAGAGCTCAGAGCAGTGCATTTCATTCTTCCAGCCTCCCCTCCCCCCATGGATCCCCGAGCGTGCACCTCCCTCCCCCCACTTAGATGGGAAGAAGCAGAACTCAGGAGAGGAGGGACATGGAGTAAGTCACCACCTCTTCAGGGCCAGCTGCTCCTCTGCTCAGCAGACTGGGCCTGATTCTCCCCACGAATGGGGTTTTTCACGTCCTGGTTGATGCCCTTGGCACCTGTTTTGTTCAGGTCTCTCTGCTAATTTCTTATCGAGGTTGATAAACATTCTCCCCTTGTTTGCACTGAGAGTCAGGCTTCTGAGATCTGCGCTCAACCATCCTGCTCCAAGATTGCTGACGTCACAGAACCCTTCTTACCGCGTCATTTACATCCAAGGAAAAGTGTGGAGTGCCCAAAGGCAGCGAGGTCACCTACTACTGTGGGGGGTGGAGTGCTCCAAGGAGACACCAGGGGTCCTGAGGACCCTGCGGGGTCTTCAATTCTTTCATACAGTGCCAAGGACTAAGCCACACCGTGTCACAAATTAGACCTAGTCCCCAAGCTCCCCCTGTTTCAGAGCGTTCTTATATTCTTCCACTCTCCGGTATCATTTTATAAACTCGTTAGATTCTGAAACTGGAGTAGGACGAGGACTGGAAACCCACTAAAAGTCACTGAATGGTAAAATGGGTGGGAAAATGTTTACTTCCAAAAAAATGTTCCAAGCCCTATACACTTAATTTGTACACTTTTTTCTTTATGTTTGTCTTACTCCAGGAAAGGGGTTTATTAAAGAAAACGAAGTTAAAATAAAGCACCGAAAAGCTCAAATTTGTGTTTTCTATTTTAAGGAAATCCTACCTTACCACCTAATGGCGAAGACAGACAAGGTAGTTGGTTTATCCGTGAGCCCACAGGGCATCTTCCCCGCAGCCTAACAGTTATTCCAGAATCCTTAAGCTATTAGGAGAGTCTAGTTGTTAAAGAGATCGTATCAAGAGAAGTCAAATAAAGTCATATTTCAAGATACAAGGAATTAACATGCACCAGGCCGGCTAAATGCTATATTTAAGCCTATGTGCTCGATGCCATTTATTCATATTTAAAATAGTATAAAGAAGAAAAAAAAACCTAAAACAATTTGAATTCTCTCTCTCCTTCATCCTAGCACACACAGTCTCACCCTAAAACTTTTTACTGAGCTTAAAAACAGTTAAAGTTGCTACCTATATTAATGTGAGTACTTTATTGTCCTGAAATTACGGCTTTTGAAGTTTCTTCCTTTCTGAAACAAAAAAGCAAAGCCATGGGTTGACATCAAAGAGGAGGCATTCTTCTCACTAGCAATTATGGTCGCTGAATGTTACTCAATATCCACCCGCTGCAAACTGCCTTTGCTTTTGGTAACATGTACTTATTTTGATCAACACCTTTAGAAAAAAAGTACCTAAAAGGACCCAACTACCTATAAAATTCTCACTGGATTCTTCCCGGTGGTGGTTGTTGTGAATCAAAATACTCCTTTAATAATGTATTCTGCCATATATGATTGGGGGTGTTTTTTTTCTCTTTTCCTTTTTAAAGAAAACATTTAATTACTATCGGAGAGTTGTAACTGTGAGCTGTGAGTTACCAGATGTGAAACCAGACACAAGGGTGAGATTTTACAATTTCAGCACAGCTGCTTGCGACCAAATCTGGTTTAGGACACCGTTCGATGGATTTAAAAACATTACATTTATATTAAAAATAGCAGGTCCTCATCTGCGGCCCAGCTGAAGGTCTTCTTGGCAAACTTGTTAAAATCAGAACGAGTCTCCTCAATCAAAGCCCCCAAACAGCCTGTAGGAACCGGCCAGTGACATGTGGCTGTCACTCCCGCCCGCCCCAACCCCCACCCAAACATTCTCATAGAGACACATGTGTCTGAGCCTTTTGTGCAAATTCTAAATTAAACCTCCAATTCTTTTCATTCGTATGTTATGTGCACTGAACACCAGGATGTAAAGGCTTAAAATGCATCAACAGTTTGTGCAGACTTGAAAACTCTTAACTTACTGCACTAATGATTTGAGACAAAGGTGTGGTTTTGTCCCCAGCCCCCTGGCATTTGAGTTTTTACAGTGTAGGAAGAAAATAGCTCTCCAAAGCTTAATTTTTCTTCCTCCCCTCACCCACCCCCACGAGTTCTTGAATCTGCAGCTATTATTCCGGGCCAAATTGTCTCCATGCTTAGTGGAGCATGTGAAACCAGGCAGGACAGCTGAAATAACTGGGAGATGTCGGGTGCGCAGGCCCCACACCCGGTGCACGGAGAGCCTGGCCTCAGCCTCGCCTCGTTCTTGCTACTATTTAACTAGACTTTTGAGAGTTTCTAAAAATGTAACCAGTGCACGGTTTGCTTTTCTTAAAATCCAGGGGAATGGGAAAAAGTGGGAGACTCCTAAGTCTACAAATCTAATGCACATTTGGAAACACTACTGGTGTTGACAACCCGGCCTCTCGGTTGAGTGATATGTGGTTATGTTTTAAGTGTGTTCAAACTGCACAGCAGAGTATCTGAAGATGGGGGTGACATCCTTCTCCCCCCAGACTCTTTGTCATCCCTCCTCCCAGCGTCATATCATAACATCATGTCATCAGTTCTTTGGCAGGCTTCTAATATTTGTCTAGACATATACAAGCAAATGCGTATGTTTCCGTGTGTATAGCTACGGATGGGATAATACACACATTATTCTGCGCCTGGTCATATCATATAGCTCTTGGAGATCTTTTCATAGCAGATCAAAAAACTTCTCCAGTCTTTTTAAAGTCATAAAGTAGTTCATCAAATAGACATACAGGCCATATTTCATTTTTTGCTTATGACATTCAGTGCTACAAATGAACACTCCATTCATAGATCTTTGTTCCTGTATGTCAGTACATCTGTGAGATAATTTCCTAGAAGTAGAATCATTGGCTTAAGTGGTTGATGCATCTTTAAAAACCAATGCAAACATGAATGCGTGTATGCCTATTTTCTGACCAGTGTTTGGTGGGTTTGGTTTTCAAGGTCCAAATGGTGAAGCCGCCACTACAAACAGACTGGGCTCCCCTCTGCGGAGTTTTTGCGCCTCCTTTAAAAGTGAATGTGTCACACACACAGATGCTGGGTCATTCTCTCACTGCCTCCTCCCTTTCATTAATATTTAGGGAGTTCTTATTGCAGGATGGGTGGGGTGTTTTCTTCACAGTCCCAGGCAGACTGAGAGTAGCTGCGTTTACATCTTCATAAAGTCACTCACAGGTTACAAACGTTTCCTATCTTTTGAGGGGACACTTTTAAGGTCCCTACCACTTCCCACTGACTCCTGCATTTTTGCAAATGCTCCTCGCACTCCTGACCGGTTCTGCTGTCCCAACACAGCCCAGGGTCCTGGCTGGAGAAAGAAACATTGCAGGTGTGTGTGTGGGGGGATCATACACTGTTCTAGGGATGAAAGAAAAACAATAATAGAGCCATCTTTGCCAGAAGTCAGATTCAGCATGAAACGGGGAAAGATAACATCCAGGCTTCAGCAGGAAAGGGACGTGGGGAGGCTTTGAAGTGCCCCTGCTTCACTGTAGCTCTGGTGCCTTCTGCTTTCCCAGGAATATTCCAGGTAAATTTACTTACAGGTGTGAAAAGCTCGAAGGTGTAGGTGATGGGAGAGAAAAATTGAGGCGTCTGCTCAAGGTGAGAGGATCAAATGTCATCTGTGTCTGAGGACAACCCCTGGATGATGATCGAATCAGCAGGCCAGGTCATCTGTTGATGAAGGAGAGCGCTGTGAACTGGAGGGGCCCACCTCCCACGCCTCCCCCTGTAACAGGACTGGATCTGACCAGACCGGCAGTTTTCAAAATCCCTTCCATGGTGAACATTAATGCCACAACTTCTTAGAGATTCCTAAAGCTTAGTGGGCTCAAGACCCTGAGAAGTCCTTCAGCAAAGAGCTGTTAACCATTTTTTATTCTAATAAAATATTTGAAAAAAAAGCTGGAAGTTCTTCATTCAAATACTCCGTGATGAACTGATCCCCTGGTCACTAGATCTTGTCGACAATCCTCCTTCCTCCTCAGTCCTCTCCATTATCACTTCCCATCCTGCGTCCCCAAGGGCCCACAGCCCTGGGGCCTGCACACAACAGGCACTCGGGAGACGTGTGGTGTTGAGGTGCTGGGAGGTGCAGGAGCACCCCTCGAATCTGTTAGTTTGGCCCCCTGAGGGAGTTTACGCTGGACTGAGGGACTTAGGTTTTCCCTGTGCTGGGTACATGCAGGTTTAGGGGAGGGAGAGGAGAGCTGAGGAGAAAGATGAAAGAGAAGAAATAAACCCCCAAAGAGGAGCTGGTCATGCTTGGAGGGGAGATCACGAAGAGGACGGGGAACGTGTTTACAAAACAGCCCCCGAGTCCTCCCGGCAGGACACTCTGTCTCTGCCTTCTCAGAGTGGCAGCACTGGCACCCCAGCCAGAGAAGGTGCTTATTGAGATTTACCAAGTGAGTGATGACCGTTAACAGCTAGCTGAACTTTGTGTAAGCTGATCTGATTTAATCTGCACAATAGCAGTTTGATCATAACCTACTTCTGAGATGTGGAAACTGAGGTTCAAAGAAGCTACGTGACCCACCCAATGCCCAAGAACTCTAATCAGCCTGACCTTAACTCCCCTGACCTCAGCTGGACGCAACACCTCAGCCATCTAAAGCTGAGGGGTCAGCACTGACCAGACCACTTCCTCAGGCTTGAAATCCAAGATGAATGAGCCTGATGGCGGGGGGCCGGGGGCGGTTCAGAAGAGAGTGGCCCCTCGCTGGCGAGTTTCACTCACCTGTTCCTGAGATTCCATCTACTTCTTGCTGGCATGAGGCAGCTAGTGCAGGCCTTGTCCAGAGCATCCACCCAGGCTCTCCCCATGTCCCAATTGGGGACACAGTATCAACACTGCACTGCTGCGAGGGCCATTTCCCTGGCAAGTCTACTGTACATTTTGAAGGGTGTAGGTTCAAGGGCCTTCACTTTCCCAACTACCGAAAGTCCTCCTTGCCCACCCTCACCACCCAATACCTTATCAATCACTTTACCTTCTTCTGCTGGGCCTATGTCTCAGGAGGTCGGGGCTCAGGGTAGGGGAGGAGGCTTATTTACCAAAACCTCCAAATTACATATATTAAAAAAAAAGTGAGCCTCTAAAACTGAAATGCTCAAAGACCTTGGCACCCTGGCAATGCCTGCAAAGGGTCAACCCACCCCTTCCCTGTGCATCGGAGGCTCCAGTGGGACCCTTTGAGCCATCCCATCACTCCACTTTCCCCCCGGTCTCCTGACTTCCTATCCCCAGCTTCAGGAGGAGTCCTGCAGCCTGCCGGGTCCTGGTGCTCTCTCATGTACAGATAGTCCAGAAAAGAGGGTGGGGAGCGGTTTAAAGAGGCTCAGATTCACAGTTGATCTATGTAAGAGAAAATGAAGTCCCAGAGAGGTTGTGGAGAGTGCAGGGAGAGGCCAGGCTAGACGAAGAGACACATTTGGAGTAAAAAGGAGAGAGATTGGGGTTGTGCCAGGCTGAGTGGGCTTGGTGAGGTGGAGGGGAAAGAAGGACTTTAGGGCAATTTGTTGAGTGGACGTCATGCACTGCATGCCCTTGACTTTATAAGGGACTTTTCTTTGTGACCATTTAAATTGCTTTTTTTTTTTAAGTTAGATTGCTTTTTATTTTTTTTTTATTAAATCATAGCTGTGTACACCATGGAATACTAGATTGCTTTTTACAATGTCATTATAGATGGCCACAGGGCAGCTCCCTGTTGCAGGTGTCATATCACCTGACTCGCTTGGAAGTTTTCCTCATCCCCAACTCAGCTGGTGATGTTCCCTACCTCGTCTCCACTCTCCCATTATTCTCGGCTTTGTCCAGAGACTTCAGGGTGAGCAGGGGGTTGGGTGACCCGTGGGTAGGGTAGGCACTGGGAGAAGGATGTTTGGGTTGAGTCTTCCTTACCTGAAATTCTTAGGACCAGCAGTGTTTCAAATGTCAAATTAGTTTTTTAATCTTCTTTTTTTTTTATTAATTTATATCTGTATACATTAATTCAAACATGGGGTACATTGTGCTGTTTTCATATACAATTCAAAACACTTTCATCAAGCAGGTCAACATAAATTTCATGTCATTTGCTTAATCATTGTATCAAAACATTTATATTCTAGTTCTAGAAAAGTTCACTTTTACCCTTGTTAGACAGATATATAGGTGATCTTTCCGGTCACCCTCCCACCACCCATCCGCCCTTCTCCCCTCCCCTTCCCCACCCCCTCCCCATATTTTTGGGCTAGAATTAAGTTGTATCTATTCTTTCTATGTAAATAAGATAAGGTAATCTGATAGCCTTATTCAACCTTCATCATTTCCATTCATCAAAGATTGTTCCTATGTAGACTACTGGACATTTATTGCAGCACTACATAACTGATTTAAAAAAATCTGTAAATGAATTAGCACTTTCATATTGAAACAAGCCTGCTAGCCTATGTATAAAATAGAAAAATATCTGCTGTTTATAAAAAGAAGGGATATCATGGGGTGGGAGACAGGGGTAATTTCAAGTTATTAATTTAAAAATAAACTAGCAATTTTGTACCTAATGACTTTGTGGTACACTCACCTCTGATTGTGACTTGAATTCAGTATGTAAATAGTGATATTTCATTGCTGCTAAAAATGGCAACTCCCTCTATGTCTTGTTTTTTCTTAAAGCTCACAGTGTGCAAGTGGATATTTGGATATGAGATCTTATGGTAAACAAGTAAGAAAGGTGGTATCTGAAACATGTAAATTGGATATAGAGTTCTACTCTTTGGTTTGTTTTTTTTTTTTTTTTTAGAGACAAAATCTCACTTTATTGCCCTTGGTAGAGTGCTATGGAGTCACAGCTCACAGCAATCTCCCAACTCCTGGGCTTAGGCGATTGTCCTGCCTCAGACTCCCAAGTAGCTGGGACTACAGGCGCCCGCCACAACGCCCAGCTATTTTTTGTTGCGGTTTGGCTGGGGCTGGCTTTGAACCCGCCACCCTTGGTATATGGGGCCAGTGCCCTACTCACTGAGCCACAGGCGCCACCCTGTAGAATTCTACTCTTGAAGATAAAGAGTATGGCTAAACATCTATATATGCAACCTATTAAAAGAACTTATTCCGGCTATTAAAAAAAATCAAAATTTACACCATGAAACCTTTAGTAATCTTACCTAAGCCTCTAATGACCTGGGAAACCTAAAGATGTGAATGGAGCATGTGAATATAACATCGGAAGATTGTTCACAAATTTTTTCAGCATGCTTAGAGATAAGATATACTTACAGATGACAACTGGCTAATTTTTCTATTTTTAGTAGGGGGAGGGTCTTGCTGTTGCTCAGGCTAGTCTCAAACTCCTGAGCTTAAGCAATCCATCAGCCTTGGCCTCCCAGAGTGCTAGGATTATAGGTGGGAGCCACCATGCTTGGCCTAAATAGATAAATTTAAAAGGAGGTTTTCATTTTGTATGTAATTATGTAATAGTATTTATCATGTATCTTCCATTTCATTTTGTAAAAACCATCTTTATTACTTAAATGTTCTTTTACTTTAAAAGAAAAGCTAAAAATATTTTCTTATATACCTACTGGCCAAAGTTTACTATTTTCTTCCATCATACATATCTACATGATTTAAATAGTAAATTATACTGTAGTGAATTGCTGAGAAGACAAATCAGGAAACTGGAGAAACAAAAGTATCTTTACAAAATTTTTCATTTGAGAATGAGCATAGAAAGCCCAATTTCATTTTTAACGTGTTCGTGTGCCTCTCATGTGCTTTTCCTTGTGTATATCTTAGGAAACTCTTGTTGAAAAACACAATCTATTAACTTGTTTATAAGGAACAGTGACATGTAGTTCTACATACATTTATCAAATAAGTTTTTGCTTGTTTGTTTTTTGCAGTTTTGGCCGGGGCTGGGTTTGAACCTGCCACCTCTGATATATGGGGCTGCGCCCTACTCCTTGAACCACAGGAGCCACCCTATCGAATAAATTTTTATTTTATGTCATCTCTATTTTATTTCATTGTATTAATTATCTGCTCAGATAGAATAATCTCTCAAGGACTTTAGTCATAATAGTTCCAAGGGATAGTAACTGGATTGAATTCTGATATTTACGGACATTGGTGCTAGATGGTATACTTTATATGTTAAAATAAACATTGGTTTTGAGACACTGAAAAAAAAAAGAAACAAAATTTTAGGTATGGAGAAAAGATATGTGCTACCAGGGATGAGGGCATGTGGGTGTGTGGACCAAGGCAAGGAAGTGGCTACGTAAGGGATCTGTGGAATTGGAACTCTTATGTATCTTGACTGTGGATACGCGAATGCCCACAGGCAATATAATGTGCAAGAACACATACACAAATGAGTACAGTAAATCTCAGAAATCTGAATAAAGTAGGTGCTGTACCAAAATCAATATTGGGGCAAAATATTGCCACTGGCAGAGTATACAGGGCTGTCTATGTACTATTTCTTATAACTGCATGTGAATCTACACTTAACTCAATGAAAATGTCAGTTAAAAAATACTCCACTGAAAATAGAGAAGAGTCGGGGGAAGATGAAAGAGACCAGAAGGCTTCTGATAATTGTTGAAAGGTAATGAGTATACAGAGGTTCATTGTACCATTTCTCTTCATGTGTTTAAAATATTCCATAATAGGCTCGGCGCCTGTGGCTCAAGCGGCTAAGGCGCCAGCCACATACACCTAAGGTGGTGGGTTCGAATCCCCAGCCCGGGCCCGCCAAACAACAATGATGGCTGCAACCAAAAAATGGCCAGGCGTTGTGGCGGGCGCCTGTAGTCCCAGCTACTTGGGAGGTTGAGACAGGAGACTCACTTGAGCCCAGGAGTTGGAGGTTGCTATGAGCTGTGATGCCATGGCACTCTACCCAGGGGGATAGCTTGAGGCTCTGTCTCCAAAAAATAAATAAATAAATAAGTAAATAAATAAAATAAAATAAAATAAAATATTCCATA
>CAUYQV010162436.1:0-10357 GCA_963574575.1 Galagoides demidoff | reverse complement strand
GGGTAGAGTGCCATGGCATCACAGCTCGTAGCAACCTCCAACTCCTGGGCTCAAGCGAGTCTCCTGCCTCAGGCTCCCAAGTAGCTGGGACCACAGGCGCCCGCCACAACGCCCGGCCATTTTTTGGTTGCAGCCATCATTGTTGTTTGGCGGGCCCAGGCTGGGATTCGAACCCGCCACCTTAGGTGTATGTGGCTGGCACCTTCGCTGCTTGAGCCACAGGCGCCGAGCCGACTCACAAGAGTATTTACTTTGGGTCAGACTTTGTGCCAAGCTCTCTAGTTAGACTTCTCAAAAACCTAAAGAAATAGCATCCTCTGAAGGATGTGCTGGAGAAGGCCTTAACACTGATCTGGGATTCTTGTGAGGAGGCTTCCTAGAATCCTGGATTAGGAGAGTGGTAGGTAGTGGAATTAGAGGAGGGGTGTTTCAGAAGACTCTTTAATAGATTAGATGAGCAAGACTTGGTAGTGATGGAAAGTGGGGCCTGAACAAGTTTGGAATTATTCTTGGGTTTCTAGGATGAATGATTGCTTAGAAGATAATTTCACAAATTGAGATGGAATATTTACAAGAGAGAAGAAGGAGAAAAAAAGGAGGAGGAGGAGGAGAGGATGGGGATGGGAGGAGCAGGGGGTGTTGAGTAGGCTTAGGGAGGGATGATTAGTTCAGTCCCGGACATGCTGAGTTTGAGATATTCCTGGGCAGCAAATGATGATGCCAAGAGGAGATGAATGTGTGAGCTCAGGGCTCAGGGAAGAGGACTCAGCTAGAGAACTGGGCATGGTTTTGTAATTTTCAACTTGTGACATTGCCCTCTCAGTGGACTGAGTTTCTTGGGGAAGAAGTAGTCCTGCTAATCTCGTGTTCCCAGCACTAAGCATAGAGCCTACAGCTAATTCAATTAAGAGTAAATAAATGGGTGGCACCTGTGGCTCAAGGAGTAGGGCGCTGGCCCCATATACCAGATGTGGTGGGTTCACACCTGGCCCTAGCCAAAAAAAGAAAGAGTAAATAAATGAATGGATGAATTTTAATAATGGAAAAAGGAATATATTTTGTTATATCAAGTTGAAACCCCCATATATATTCTCATTGCAACAGGATTACAAATCTCAGTTGGTTACACAGTACCTTGGTCCAGCTACATCATACAAGTAATTTCTTTTCTTTCTTTTTTTTTTCTTTGAGACAGAGTCTCACTCTGTTGGCCTGGGTAGAGTGCAGTGGTGTCATCATAGCTCACAACAACCTCATACTCTTGGGGTTGAGCAATCCTCTTGCCTTAGTCTCATGAGTAGCTGATACTATAGGTGTGTGCCACTATGCCCAGCCAGTATTTCTATTTTTAGTAGAGATGGGTCTCATTCTTGCTAAGGCTGGTCATCAACTCCTGAGCTCAAGCAATCCACCCGCCTCAGCTTCCCAGAGTGCTAGGATTACAGCATGAGCTACCGTGCCTGACCTATGAATGTTTTAATAAGCTTCTTCAGGCCATCCTCAGAGCTGACCCACCCTTCAAAATAATTTCCATAGGAGGAAAAACTTCTCAAATTTCAAAGTAATTTATACCTTTCCTTTGGACCAAAAGGCCCTTTGCTGCTTAGAAATGTCATTCTTCTAAGTGACCCCTGAAGAACTTACTATAACCCCCCATGCATGGGCCCTAGAAGCCATCATGTCTACAATACAACTGAGAGCAGGGCATGAAAGGGATGCAGAACACTGGGTGGCCACTGTCTCACTGCTTCAGAACCACCTCAATCACCTTCTTTTGGAATCAGGATACTACATAGTCCAAAGAGGGAGTCTGAATGAAGGAACAGAGGCATAGTCTGGAGGCTTCAAGAAGATTCCAGAGACTAACAATTGAACTAGATCAAGGACTCAAATAGATTTGCAGAGGACCTAGAGTTTTCCATCTTTCTTTACCAGCAGCTCCTAAATATTTATCAACAATAGCCAACTCTGATTCAGACAGTTCAACTGTAATCAATACATTTATATATTAACTTCTTATGTAAAAAAATCATTCAGGCCAAGTGCACTGGTTTACACTTGAAATCTCAATATTTTGGGAAGAAGGATGGCTGGAGCCCAGAAGTTTGAAATTAGCCTGGGCAATATAGCAAGACTCCATTTCAAAAAAATTAGCCAGCATGGAGGCATGCACCTGCAGTCATAGCTACTCGGGAGGCTGAGGCAGGGCATCAGTTGAGCACAGGAGGTCAAGGCTGCAGTGAGTTATGACCTTGCCACTGTACTCTAGCCTGAGTGACAGAGCAAGACCTAGTCTCACAATAAGTAAATACATACATGGCATCATACACTCAGTTACTAACTTATTACAACTCAAATTGCATAAATCAATCTGTTCTGAAAGAGTAGGCTACTCCTGGATGGTTTTAAGAAATGGTGATATTGCAGGACAGAAGTGGTGACACCACAAAGTAAATAAGACCACAGGACAATTTTGACTTTTTGGTAACCATACTTAGGTATTGTATCCCATTAGCACTGTCCAATACAATCTTTGAGGAATATCAATGATTTTCTTTGCATTTAATAAATGAATTATATTGATACACAGAGTTGAGTACACTAAATTGAGAACAGCAGGTAGGTTGTAAATAACATTGAAGTTGGAATCAGGAAACTTAGATTTTAGTCCCACATTAACTTTGTGGGGGGTTTCATTCATTCATCCATCCATTCAGCAAATATTTACTGAATACTCTATAGTGTCCTGGACATGGTGCTAAGTGCTAGAGCACAAAAATAAAAAGAAATGTACATCATTCCTGCATTTATAGACCTGTATTCTAATAGAGGACAGACATCAATTTTTAGAAATCCAAGCATTGACAGTGTGACCGCTATTTAATATTACATAGAAAAGTTACTTGGTGATTGTACCAAGGTTAGTACAGACTTATGATTCAGATCTGGAGGATGAGGAGGTGTCACTAGGTGGATGGAGCTGCAGGAACTACACATCTAAAGTCCTTGCAGCCTGGATGTGGCAACATCGTATTCTAGAAATTATGAAAGGCCAGAATGACTTGAGGTTGGAGAACGAGTGCAAACCAGTGACTAGCAATAGGAACTAGACAAATAGCTTTAGAGGGGAAGGGGATGGGAAGGAGATGTGACATAATCATAATTGTATTTTAATGAATTAACTCCAGATGTAGTACTAAGAACTAATTGTAGGGGCATAGGTTGACATAAGAAGAACAATTAGGAGGTTACTGCTGGAGTCCAGAAGAAATAACAGTTGTGTGGCTAGGTTGAGGGTAATACAGATATAAAAAAGGTAGATAGATGCAAGTGGAGGCAATATTGATAGGAGTAGGTAGCAGGTAGGGTATGGGATTGGCGAAGGTGAGGATTAAGGATGGGTCCTGTGTCTCTAGCTGAGATGGAGAACAATGGAAGAAGGCCAGGTTTGGGTAAGACAAACCCTGGAGGTCTTTTTTTTTTTTTTTTTTTGAGATGGAGCCTCAAGCTATTCCCCTGGGTAGAGTGTCATGGCATCACAGCTCATAGCAACCTCAAAGTCTTGGGCTCAAGCCATTCTCTTGCCTCAGCCTCCCAAGTAGGGGCCACAGGCACCCATCACAACGCCTAGCTATTTTTTGGTTGTAGATGTCATTGTTGTTTGGCAGGCCCGGGGCTGGATTCGAACCCGCCAGCTCTGGTGTATGTGGCTGGCATTCTAGCCACTGAGCTAAAGATACTGAGCCCTTAAAGTATTATTTAATTAAGGTATGGCTGGGTTTTTTTTTCTTTTTACATAAGGCTATTGCACACTTAACAGACTATATAGTATAATGTAACTACAACTTTGATGTGCACTAGGATTTGTGTGACTCACTTTACTACAATATATGCTTATATTGCAGGATCCAGAACTGACCAGCAAACATCTCCAAGTCTTCCTGTATGTATAGTAATAGGTAGGCAAATAGTCTGAGCAATTCTTCTTAGACTTGAAGAATTTTAACCAGATGGGCTGATGAATCACCAGCTCATCTTATTAAATTGCCAATTCTGACTTGTTGGGTCTGAGATTCTGCATCTGTAACCAGCTTCCATGTAAGGCCAATGCTCCTATTCCAGGGGTCACACTTTGAGGTGCCAGGACCATGAGAACATGATTTTAGGGTACTGATCCAGCATTCTGGCTAAACTCTCTTACTAATAATAATAATTTATCTGCTCAGTACTTTGGGGGTTTCTGTCAACATACTACCATGGATAATGACATCTTCCTTTATACCCTTTCCCTGATTAAGGAAGTCCTCTCTACAGCACCCACCCTTCTCTCTCTCTCTCTGTAGTATTATGTGTAAACTGTGAATAAGAATTTTGTCAAATGTTTTGTTTCAAGTTTTTTTGCATCAATTATGCCTGCTAGGCCTAATGGCTACTGTTCTGGGCTTGTTGCCAGTTGGTAGGCAGAGGATCGAGCTCAGTTATCTTGTAGGAGGTGTCCAGGGTCAGGGCTAGCAGCGGGAGGGGTCTGGCCCCTCAGCCTGGCCAGGGGCCTTGAGGCCAGATGTTTGGGCTTAACCGCCTGGCCAAGTGGGATAGAGTGACTGGGTAATTAAGTGCTCTCTTCTTCAGCACTGGCAGAAGGTGGCAGGGGTGGAGCGACCAAGGGCCAGAGTGCCCAACAGCACCCCCTCCTTTGGGTAGCAGGGAAGAGACAGGAGCCTAAACCCCACACTGGGCTCTCTGCTGCTTTGGGGGGAGAAGATCCAGAGCCAGGCTTCACCTGCCACACCTGGAAAAAGAAAAGGAGCCTTTTCCTCCTGAGTTGGGGTTCCTTCCCATAACCCCTCAACTACCTAGGGCAGGAAGGGGTAGGAGGCAGAAGCCCTCCCCTCAGCCCTCCCCAGGGTACCAGTCAGCAGTTATTTAAGTCCCAGGGCTTAATGAGATCTGGGGAACAGAGAATTCTCCGCGTGCTCCTTCGCCTGTTGGCGGGAGCAGACAGTCCATCTATCAGGACCCCCCAACATTATCCCTCCCCCTCTAAGCAAGTAACTGGACCCTGCTGGCCTTTGCCGGACTGGGACTGCGGGGGCGCCAGCCTCCATCACCTTCCATGACCTCTGAGCCAGGGGAGGGAGAGGAGGAGGGGATGGTTCCCAGCCTGAGGCAGCAGGGACAAGAGTCAGAGTGGGGGGTGGAGAATCTTCCAAGCCAGCCCCCAGTTTACAGGCCAGCAAGCCAATTTAGAGATAGAACAGAGCTTGCCCTATCTATCTTTGTCACTCAAAGATGAGCAGTCATGGAAGCCTTAATCCCCAGGCCATGGGTAAATCACAGGAATTTGCATCACAGTTATTCTAGATTTGAGTCTCAGCTCTGCTGTGTGGCCTTAAACAGAGGGCCTGCCCTCTCTGAGTTCCAGAGTCTTGTCTGAAACATGGATCAAAGTTTCTCCCTTGAAGGGCTGTGGTGAGGACTGGAAGTAGTATATTAATAGTCCACACAGTGTCAGGCATGGAGAAATACAGTTAGGCACCGTAATGGTCACTCTTGTTAGCAACCACATGCCGTGGGCCAAGTTCTGTTCTTATCCACATCAACTCATTTAATACTCACAACAACCCCATGAGGTGTGTGCCATTAGTAGCCCCACTTTACATGTGAAAAAACTGAGGCTCAGAGAAGGAAGGAAAACTGCCAGAGTTCCATGGCTGGGACATAGCCCAGCTATGACTTGAACCCAAGCCAGTATAACATGAGCATGTAATATTTTCTTAAGAGCAAGAGCTCTGAGAGCCAACCATGGTCCACCACATGTTCCCTGAGTGATCTGGGGCATGTGACCAAACCTCCCTGTGCCTCAGTGCCCAGATCTGTAAACTGGGGATGAACGCAACAGTCACTCTCACATGATGAGCACTCATAAAGTGCCAGGCCCCAGCCTCAGCACTCTCACAGGTGTTAACTTTCATTCAATCATCACAGAACCCCATGAGGTATATGTACTATTATTATCCCCCTTTTATAGTCAGAGAAACTCAGACCAAGAGGTTAAGTAACCACTATGTTCATTCCCAGCAAGGACTCAAGCTCAATAATCCCAGTCTCCAAAGCTCACCTCCTTGTGTGCTGAGCTATGGAAACAGTACACTCCTTGGCAGGCACTTGTTATGATAAAATGACATCATCCACACAAATCTCTTAAAACAGCCAACACATAGGAAGCACCCAGCACATATTAGTCATTATGATGTGATGATGATGCACTTGGTAATTCAATGGATATTTAGTGAGTGTGCACTCTGTGTCAGCCTCTGTTCTAAAAGCTAGGCATACTGGACAGCACCTGTGGCTCAAGGAGTAGGGCGCCAGTCCCATATGCTGAGGGTGGTGGGTTTGAACCCAGCCCTGGCCAAAAAAAACAAACAAACAACAACAACAACAAAAAGCTTGGCATACAGCCATGAACAAGGCAAAGATTCCTATCCACATGAAGCTTCATCATCATCATCACAACCACCATCATGATTATCACCACCATGAACATCTTTATCACCATTGTGACCATCATCACCATCATGATCACCACCATGACAACCACAGTCATCATCCTCATCACCATCACCATCATGATCACCATAATCACCACCATCACTACCACCACCATTATTACATCAATGCCTCATCACCATAACCATTCTCTCATGATCATCACTGTCATAATCATCATCCTCACTTTCATAATTACCATCACCATCATGATCATCACCATAATCACTACCATCATCACCACCACCTTGCATACTGTCTGTAGCATTCACAAATCAAGATCAATCTTGTGGTTCTATCTCTCCAGGATTCCTAGATCCCCAGAAACACCATTCATACCTTGCTTTTAATTAATAATTTGGGGGGTTTCCTTTGGTTGGGAGTGTCTTAAGACCCACAAATCTTGAAGAAGGTCACACATCTCCCCTTAGAGGCCTCTCCTCCTCCTCTAGGGTGGTAGTGGTTGGCACAGGTGTGCTGGGGGGCCAGGTCACCTCTGCTAATCTCTTTATAACCTCACCCAGCTGCCCTAGACCCTGGGCAGCTTCAACCAGCTGGGTCAGCCCCAATCCCAGGGCTTGGCGCTCCTGCCGGTCCTGCTCCAGGACCTGGGTCAGCCTCTGCAGTTGACCACCTACATCCCTCACAGCAGCCACCAGTTCCATCAGAGCAGGTGGCTCACAAGCCATGACTCTTACAGGTGGTGTTGGAACCACACATGGGCCAACAGGGCCTGAGCTCTGACCAGTGGGTAAACTTAAGTTGAGGTGGTCAGGAGGAGGTTGATCCAAGGGGTGGGCCATGGAGGAGAGGTGGAGGTCAGGGGTCATAATGGGGTCAGAGGCTGAGTGTGGGGTCTGGGTAGGTGAAAAGGTTAGTTTGGAGCTCTGGCTTCTTGATGGTTCGAAATCTTCAGTGGACAGTGGCTCCATGCTTTGGGCTGTGGAGAAACTGGAGGTGTTGGACTCTAAGGTTGGAGAGGGCTCTAGGGTTGGCATCTGAGAAGTGGAGGTGTGAGTGGCAGGTGTTGTGAAGCTCAGCTCAGGGGACAGGCTGGGCTTGCTTGTGGGTGTTGAAGTGAGTGAGGAAAGTTCTGTACCCAAGGAGGTTGGAAGAAACTTAGAAGTGAAGATAGGGGCTGAGGTGAGGTGAGCAGCTGTGGTGGGTTGAGGGGCAGTGGTGGGTTGAGGGGTGGTGGTAGGGTCAGGAGTCATGGTGGGTTCAGTGGTGATCATGGGTTGAGGGGTCATGATGGGTTGAGGGGTGGTCATGGGATAAGGTGTCGTGGGAGGTTGAGGGGTCGTGGCAGGATGAAGAGTTATGGTGGGGTGAGGGGTAGTAGTATGGTAAGGGCTTGTGGAAAGGTTTGGGGAGCTGGAAGATTCTAGAACTGTTTTTGGGTATGGAGTTGTGTCCAAGTCTGGGGTTGTGTCAGATTCCGGGGTCATTTCAGACAGTACAGAGGAGTCAGAGGTCAGCCCTATGGACAAGGTGGCTGGTAGGGGAGGTGAGAGCTCTGGAGTCGGCATCGGAATCACACCGGAGTCAGGGGTGGACAAAATAAGGTGAGGGCTTGTAAAGACGAGGTCAGGGTTCGTCCACGAGGCCAGATCTGGGGTGGGTGGCGAAGTGTCAGGAGGGTTGGAGGTCGCCTCTGGTCTTGAAACCAAGTTGGGAATGAGCTGTGGCTGGGAATCAGAGGTCAGCGGTGGGCTTGGGAGTTCCATCGAGGCGGAGGGAGCTGGGGACGGGGTGAGGGGTGCTGTCCTGACCTCAGTGGGTCGCAGCAGACGGCGTTCAGGCCACTGTTTCCTCCGGGAACCTCAAGAAAAAAAGACAGTCTGAGGTCAGTCTGCCCCGCCCCTACCCCGCCCCTAGGAGCTAACCAATGGGAAGGTGTAGAACCTCGTGCCGTCACAGGTCACTAGCGTAGCTCACAAGCCCTAGAGACCCTCCTCCCCGCCTGCTCTGTTGTTCCTGCGCGCCACCTGGCGGCCTATGCAGCAGAAGACCCGAGGCAGCGAGGGCGGAAAACCGGGATGCGGGAGGGGGCGAAACTCTGAGAGACTGGGATGCTAAGAGATGTGGAGACGCGGGGAGACAGGGAGATGCAAGAGGGTGCCGAAGGTCAATCTTAATAATCAGGACCACCAAAATTAATGCAAGGTATCCACGATGAACAAAAATTTATCATTTTAACAAAGACAGTATCTGATACAGTTGGAACTAGCATGCATCCCAACAAGGTGGGTAGGGTCCTGCCTTCAGTTAAGATGTTGATATTTAGTTTATCAATGGATATTTTTGCATTAATTTTGATTTTCACAAATATTATATTATGACAGGATTTCTCTTGATTACTGTATGTTTGGCACCCCTTAAAGGTGGGGCCTGAGTGGAGCAAGGAGCTTCAACTACTTCCTGGCTGGACGTCCAGGTGAGTACTAATTGTATTCCTTTTTACAAGTGAATGAAATTAGGTCAAGAGGATAGGTACCTTGCCCCAGGTCCTGCAGACACACTTTGCAAGCTGCAGGGACAAGATATGAACCCAAGTTTTTTGCATCTGATTAAATACGTGATGGAAATAGCCCATGATCTGCACAGTACAACACAGTAGTCACTAGCCACATATGACTATTGAAGAACTGAATATTTCATTTTTCTTTTCTTTATCTTTTTTTTTTTTTTTGAGACAGAGCCTCAAGCTGTCCCCCTGGGTAGAGTGCCATGGCATCACAACTCACAGCAACCGCCAACTCCTGGGCTCAAGCGATTCTCTTGCCTCAGCCTCCCAAGTAGCTGGGACCACAGGCGCCTGCCTCAACGCCCGGCTATTTTTTTGGTTGCAACCGTCATTGTTGTTTGGCGGGCCCGGGTTGGATTCGAACCCGCCACCTTAGGTGTATGTGGCTGGCACCTTAGCCACTTGAGCCACAGGCGCTGAGCCAATGTTTCATTTTTCAAAGTGTCAATTTGTTTAAATTTAAATAGTCACCTGTGTTACTAGCTAAGGTATTAAACTGCACAGCTCTAGAGATTTCCACTTGTTCCTGTAGGGTCTTTGAGGTACAAGCTCTCCTCCTGTCCTCTGTAGGGTTGGAGAAGCATTAAGGAAAACACTTGGCCTCCTAGCTCTCTGGGAAGACAAAGCAGGTGGATCCCTTGAGTTCAGGACTTTGAGACCAACCTGAACAAGAGCTAGACTCCGTCTCTACTAAAAATAGAAAAGCTAACTGGGCATCATGGCAATTGTCTGTAATCCCACATATTTGGGAGGCCAAGGCAGGAGGATCACTTGAGCCCAGGAATTTGAGGTTGCTGTGAGCTATGACAATGCAGCACTTTAGCCTGGGTGACAGAACAAGACACTGCCTTAAAAAAAAAAAAAAAGGCAGGCTTTTGGGTTTAAGCTCCAGCTCTCTTTAACTGGGTGACAATTGGCAAGTCATTTAACTGCTTGAATCTCAGTTTCTTCCCCACCCATAAACCATAAACCATATATGACCATATCTCCCTATAGAGTTGTCATAGGATGCAAGGAGATCACAGTTGTGCAAAGCAGTTATCACAATATCTAGTATGTGGCTCGGCGCCTGTGGCTCAATCGGCTAAGGCGCCAGCCACGTACACCTAAGGTGGCGGGTTCAAATCCCCAGCCTGGGCCCGCCAAACAACAATGATGGCTGCAACCAAAAAAAAATAGCCGGGCGTTGTGGCGGGCGCCTGTGGTCCCAGCTACTTGGGAGGCGGAGGCAGGAGACTCACTTGAACCCAGGAGTTGGAGGTTGCTATGAGCTGTGATGCC
>CAUYQV010162434.1:0-75930 GCA_963574575.1 Galagoides demidoff | reverse complement strand
GCTCTTGGGCTTAGGTGATTCTCTTGCCTCAGCCTCCCCAAGTAGCTGGTTCTACAGGTGCCTGCCATGATGCATGGCTATTTTTGTTGTTGTTGTGGCAGTTTGGCCGGGGCCGGGTTTGAATCTGCCACCCTCGGTATAGGGGGCTGGCGCCCTACCCACTGAGTCACAGGCATTGCCCCACAAATTTTTTTTGTAATGTCTCTTAACTTAGGCTTTCCTGATGTTTCCTCATGATCAGATTCAACATATGCACTCTGGGCAATAATATCTTAGAAAAGATGTGTCTCTGTCAATACATACCATCAGGACAAAGCCCATGACCCTCAAACCCAAAGGAAATATCAGAAATCAACCAGAGAGAAGGCAGTTTCTCCTTACCTAGAAATTTTCAATGGCTGCCTTATCACTACTCAGAAAAAAACAAACTCCTTAGTAAGGACTGAAGGGTTTTGGGCCCTACCTTGCTGCCTTGTCTCCAGCCACAAGGTATGACTCACAGCTCCCCCAAAACATGCAAGCCTCTTCTTTCATATCCTGTGTCTTTTCCTTCCACACCACTTACCTGGTGAACTCATCCTCCTCACTCAAGCATCACCTTCTCCAGGAAGGTTTCTGTGATTTCATCAGACTGAACTGCCCTTCAGGCTGTCCTCTGAAAATCTTTTGTACAGACCCTCTTTGTAGGCAGCATTTACCATCCTGCAATTACCTATGTGCCTACCTCCCTGTAATCAATTATGTAACACATCAGTTTTGAGCACCTACTATGTGTCAAGCACTACGACAGGTGCTTGGAATACAAGAAGTCGCACCTGATCACTTCCTCGTGGAACTTGTGGTCTAGCAGAGCAGGAGACATTTAAGCAGTTACCAAAGTGTCACCACAGGGCCTACTGTGTATAAGCTCTGGCACCCAGAGAGAACTCAGTAAATGTTTGCCCAATGAATGAATGCCACCATAATGGAGACAACACTGAAAGTGTGGGCACACTGGGCTGGGGAGGGTAAGATGGGTTACCTGGAGGCCAATGGACAACCTGTTGACCCCTGCTGCCCCGAATGCCGCCAGCCTGGAGCCTGGGGCCGAAGAGGGATTAGCCTCCAATGTGACTTCGGAGTCTGTAGGCAGGTGGGATGACTGTGCCACCGCCTCCAGGACAGCAGCCACAGTGTGAGGACTGGCCAGACTGGGGGTTCCTCCACCAAAGAAAACAGACTCCACCCTGTTGGGTGAGGATGGAGATGAGATCTGAGGGAGCCCTCTGTACCTGTTCTGTTTACCCTCCCAAATTAATTCCCAAGACCCTGCCTACCGCCCTCAGTACACACCGTCGCACCCCGCTGAGCCGCAGCAGCGTCTGAGCCTCCTTCACCAGACACTTCCGCATGGCAGCCTCCTCTACGCCACGGGGGATGTACTTGTTGAAGTTGCAGTAACTACAGCGCTTCTCGCAGTAGGGCCACTATGGGGAGGGGGTGTATGCGGAAAGTGAGGGGTGACTCTGGGCTGCCCCGGCCACTTCAAGGGCTCAGGCACACACTTCCTCCTCCCCATTGAGATCCATCAACCATGGCTACAGCATCACACAATTCCCCAAAGCAGGTCGCACTGGGGTTATTATGCCCACTTCAATATCACACTTGACTAAGGTCACCGAGTTGAAAAATGCCAGACACCGGGTTTCTGGACCAAGCCATTTCCCTGCCAGGACACCGGGTCTCACCCTAGACCACGTCTGGGGATTGGCAAGGACGGTAGGTGGATTATCGGAGGGACAAGACGCCACTATGGACCGCCCCACTCACGTGCACGTAAAGCGCCGCGCGCCGGCTCTCGGGCTCAGGTCGCGGGGATCCTCCCGCGCCCTCCACGCGGCGGCGCCGCTGTGCCGCTTGGGCCGCCGCCGCCCAGCCGCGGGCCCGGGTTCCGGGGAGAGCCATGGCGCCAGACGCGGCGCGAGGCAAGGATCCGAGCCGGACACGCGCCCAGGACCGCGGTGTGTGAAGCTACCAGACCAGAGGGCCGCTCGGCGGAAAAGGGGCTGCGTGACCGCGCTCCGCGTCCGGCGTCGCGCAGAGAGGGCCCTGGGCCGCGGGTCTGTGGCGCCACCTGCCGGGCACCGGTGCACCCGCCGCCGCTTCCTGTCGGTTTCCAAGGACGTGCGGCAGGCAGGCTGTTGGCTGGCCTTTTGGCACCCTGTCCGGAGCGAGTTCCCTGACTCATCCAGGAGCTCTTAGTCCGTTCAGTAAGTTCCTTCACATTTTATGTGCCTTGGCTCAGAGCTGAGCACTGGGGACATTTAAGTGCATAAGACCAGGTTTCTGGGGCGGCGCCTGTGGCTCAGTGGGTAGGGCGCCAGCCCCATATACCGAGGGTGGGTTTGAACCCAGCCCCTGCCAAACTGCAACAACAACAACAACAACAACAAAAAACAACCGGGCGTTGTGGTGGGCGCCTGTAGTCCCAGCTACTCAGGAGGGTGAGGCGAGAGAAGCGCCTAAGCCCAGGAGTTGGAGGTTGCTGACGCAGCAGCACTCTACCAAGGGCGACAAAGTGAGACTCCGTCTCTTAAAACAAACAAACAAAAAAGACCAGGTTTCTGGTCAGAAGAGAGGCAAATCAAGGAGCTGGGACAGCAGTTAACTCAGTGCCTGCGGGACGTCAGGTCAATGTGCTCAGTATCATGATGGGCGGTCTCTGATGACAGTGTGGGAGTTAGCGCCAGGGCTGGATCTCCAAGGAGCAGAAAATCCCAGGGGAAATTTGCTTGTCCAGGAGAGTACACTGACCAGGTTGGTCCAGCCGTGGCATGCTGAGCAGAGAGTCAGAGGTGTATGTAGGAGAGACAGGGTGCAGGTGAAGGGCTGGGAAAGCTGGCACCTGAAGAAGTGTCCTATGAACTGGAAAAATCATGGCCTTTGGAGTCAAACACTGCAGGACTTCTCCCAGTGGCCTTGGACCAACCCAGTTCTCAACTCCCTTCCAGCTTACAGTTCTCAAGAAAAAACGTAGAAAGTGTTGAAAATGCAACATCCTGAGATAAGGATTGACTGGCCAAAACAGCCATGTTCTGGTCTGGTCTCTTCTAGAAAGAGGATGAAGTTCAGAACTTTAGCCCAAATGTCATGGGGCTCCACGGTATAAAACACAGCATGGGCTGATTTCTGGGGTCCCCTAGCTGTAGTTCAAGTGGAGCATACCTAGATGAGGCGCCATCTGCCTTAGTAGCTTTCCTGGGCCTTAGGGGGAGCCTATCTATAAGCAATAAACCTGCAGCATGTAACTGTGTAGGGTGGTCTGCATCACCAGACTCAGAAGATGGTAACCAGTGCCCAGTGAAACCACTTCACAGACAGCTGGGTTCTAATCCCAGCTGTGTGACCTTGAGCACCTGACACTGAACCTCCTGAGTTTCAGTTTCATCATTTGTTTAGTGGGACCAACGATAGGGTTGATAGGGCTGTTGGAAAGATCTTGAGAGGAAACAAGCACCTCTAGGTGAAAGCACCTAGCATGGTGGTTGCCCCTTAGAGTACCCTGAACCTATGTTCATTTCTTAAAATCTAAAGAGGAGGCTGCTGCTGCAGCGGGCACCCTTGCTAAAAGGTAAGGTCAACAGTGACTATAGCATCTAACCACACAACTTCCCAAACCAGGTCACATAGGGAGGAGGAAAGTTTCCATCCCTGCAAACTGAGAACTTACGTGCTATTTGGAACCCAGCTGTTTTTAATTCTTGGGTCAGGCTACAATTTACTTTATCTGGCTCTGCCCATCAGGAAAGCCCCAGGTTCGCTGCTAATAAATAAATAAATATAGCCAGGCATTGTGGCTGGTGCTTGTGGCCCCAGCTACTCTGGAGGCTGAGGCAAGAGAATTGCCTAAGCCCAGGAGTTGGAGGTTGCTGTGAGCTGTGACGCCACAGCACTCTACCAAGGGTGATAAAAGTGAGACTGTGTCTCAAAAATAAATAAATAAATAAATAAATACAGTAGAACCTCTATAAATTGACCACCCAATGGACTGTAAGAAAGTAGTAAACATATGGAGGTGGTCAACATAAGAAACTAGACCAGGATGGCACCTGTGGCTCAGTGGGTAGGGCACCATCCCCCATATACTGAGGGTGGTGGGTTCGAACCCAGCCTGGCCAAACTGCAGCAAAAAATAGCCGGGCGTTGTGGCGGGTGCCTGTAGTCCCAGCTACTTGGGAGGCTGAGGCAAGAGAATCACCTAAGCCCTAGAGTTGGAGGTTGCTGTGAGCTGTGACACCACGGTGCTCTACCCAGGGCAATCAAGTGAGACCATGTCTCTGAAAAGAAAAAAGAAACTAGGCCATTGTACTGATACACACATGTGGTACATGTCTGATCCATGAAAATTAGGTTAATTCGAAGAGGTTAAGGAGGTGGTTAATGTGGGGAGGTGGTCAACTATGGAAGTTCTACTGTAAATGAGAAGTAAAAATTGGGTTGGAGAACTGGGGGATGGAGGATGAGAAGTGATAATTAAAGAGTATGAGTTTTGTTTGTTTGTTTGTTTTTGTTTTTTTGAGGTGATGGTAATGTTTAAAATTGGGGTGATGGTTGCATCTATCTGTAAATACACTAAAAACCACTGAACTGTACACTTTAAATCAGTTAGGATGGTATTTGAATTATATCCCAAACTGTTAGAAGAAAAAAAAAGGATACTTCTTACTGGGCTCATCTGGCAAGATGTGAGAAAGAAGTAAGTTGAGTATTGCCTAAAAGTTAAAAATTGGGCTGTTATCACAAAGGGATGCCAAGGGTAAGTGTTAAGTTAAGTAGAGTGCACACCAAATTGTTCAGCATTGTCATTGACAAGGAACAGGAGGACCGAAAGTACTGGTTTCCCTTCGTTCTCTTCCATTCTCCATCCCACAGTAGCTGCCAAGACAGCACACCAGTAAAGAGACCAGTCAAAGAAAACAGAGAAGCTCTTTATGCCAAATCACAAAGACAGACCAGGGGAAGGGGGATGGGCAGGAGGAGGGCCTGGGAGGAGCCCTCCTCCCCCTTTATTCACAGATTTAAATGTCGTTCCATCTGCTCTCGAAGTTTGAATTTCTGGACCTAAAAGAAAGACAAAAGCATGAGAGTCAGGCTCGGCCTTTGCTAGAATCAAACCAACAACTGTCTTGGTTTGCCTGGGACTGAGGCTGTTAGTGCTAAAATAAGTCTAGGGAAGACCCAGAAGGGGTGACTCAGTCTCCCCACCGCCAGCCTCTTGACAGATTCTCTTGCCCGTTGCCAGAGGAGGCTTTCTGTACCTGGGTCCCCAGATCCCAGACTTGCCCTGCCCCTCCCAGTCCCCACCTTACACACCTTTCCTGAGACAGTGAGGGGGTAGTTTGTGACAAACACGATGTATCGGGGAATCTTGAAGTGGGAGATCTGCAGAGCAAAGGGAGGTAAGGTGTGAGGCTGGGAAGGTCATGGGGCTAGAGGTGGGGGACCACCAAGGGCACCCCTGGCTGGGGAGTCAGTTTGAACAAGGGTGGAGCAACCCCCACCCTGGGGTTAGCTGGCAAGAGGAGGTGGGTGAAGAACTGAGCAGCAATCAGGTTGGGGTGGGCTGAGGCTCCCACCTTCCCTTTGCAGAAAGCTTTGATCTCCTCTGCTGTGGTCTTCTCTCCATTCTTCAGCCGAATGCAGGCACAAATTTCCTCCCCCATCCTGTTGTCCTTCACTCCCACCACCTTCCAGGGGCAGAGACAAATATTGGACATCACCATCTTCATGGGTGTGTCCCGCTCCCAGGGTGCCCCCTGGGCTCTGCTAGGCTGGGTGCCTCACCTGCACTTCCTGCACCTGTGGGTGTGTGTGAAAGAAGTCCTCGAGTTCTGCGGGGTAGATGTTCTCACCGCCCCGGATGATCATATCCTTGGAGCGACCCACAATCTTGCAGAAGCCCTGCTCGTCCATCGTGGCGATGTCTCTGTAAGGAAATCCCAGGCACAATGGCCTCTCATGTCTGCCCCATCTGCTCACTTGCTCCCTTATCAAGCACCTACTATGTGTCTTCCACTGCTCTAGATTCTGGGAGACACAGTAGGAACAAGACACAATCCCTGGAACTTAACAGTCTAGTAGGGAAGGCAGAAAGAAACCAACACCTATAACATTCTCTCTCTCAATATCTGTACATAATGCTTTTCATGGCTGGCTTCATTTTTATCATTTGTTTTTTTGTGTGTGTTTATTTGTTTGCTTTTTCAGTTTTTGAGACAGAGTCTCACTTTGTTGCCCTTGGTAGAGAGCCATGGCCTCAGAGCTCACAGCAACCTCAAACTCTTGGGCTCAAGAGATCCTCTTGCCTCAGTTTTTTCACATTTGTAGAGACAGGGTCTCACTCTTGCTCAGACTGATCTGGAGCTCAGGAGCTCAAGCGATGACTCCCAGAGTGCTAGGATTACAGGCATGAGCCACCACGCCCAGCCTCATTTTTTCATCTGGGTCTCAGCTCAAAGGCCTTCTCTGACCACCCAACCTAAGGGAAACTCCACACCACAGCTGCCTTATCTCTTATAACTCGATTTGATTTTCTCTGTGGTGCTTATCGATGTCAGGAATCATCTGTCTTCCTCCACCAGACCTGTGAGAAGTAAAAGCTTTCCGCCAGCCCACCAGTGGTGAGAACAGTGCTGGCACACGGGAGGTGCATAGTGAGAATATGCCGAGTTAGCAAAGGAGTCCTGGAATCTGGGCTCAGATTCTGTGAACGCAGTGTAGTGCACCACCCTCGTCATTTTCCTCCGTGTTACATATGATTAGCCCTGCTGTGCATACACATTTTGGAAATTTAGTATCCAAGATGTGAGGGGGACACCTCCCTGTGCTAGTTTAATGTTCCCAGCTCAACCTCAGGCCCCCCTGGTCCAGCCAGAGCCTCCATCCCGCCCTGCCTTCTCACCCTGTCCGGTACCACTTGTCCTGACCGACTACTTCCTCCGTCTTCTCACGCTCGCCCCAGTAGCCCAGCATGACGCAGTACCCTCGGATGCACAGCTCCCCAGGAGCGTTCAGCTCTGCTAGTGTCCCCGCATCCCTGTTCAGGATCTGGGCCTGAGACAAGACAGCTTCAGGATAGGTGGCCCCTGGGAATAGGGGAGGAGCTTTGTCTTCCCTCCCCCAAATAGTGAGGCCTCTTGGCTCTTCCTATTCCAGTCCAGAGAAGAGAGACAAAGGCTAGAGTAGACCCATCACTGGTCAGGGAACAGCCCCGGCCAGGGGTGCTGAGGAAATGGAGTGGGCAGGAGGCTGCCACAGAGAAAGCTGCCTGTGGAGTGCAAAGCCAGCTAAAGAATTATAAACTAGGCAGTAGAGAAGAGTCTCCTCATTAGGCAGTAAATAAGCCAAAGAAGGTGG
Source organism: Galagoides demidoff (assembly GCA_963574575.1). Lineage (NCBI taxonomy): Eukaryota > Metazoa > Chordata > Mammalia > Primates > Galagidae > Galagoides > Galagoides demidoff. The sequence goes on along the minus strand of CAUYQV010162434.1, from coordinate 68,535 downwards.
CATGGCAGCATCATGTGAACAGAAGAGGCAGAGCCTGGAAGCCTAGTAGAGAAATGAGCTGTAGCTCTGTGTGCCTCAGTGCCTACATCTGTGAAATGGGTAGAATTAATCCTGGCCCTATCTACCTTCCAAGGGAGCATCCCAGCAAGAGTGGCAATGAGGCTGTTGGACAACTGGGGGGCGGGGGGGCTCCAGTCTCTCCTTACTCCATGTAGGATGGCTCTAGGGTAGGGTAGGGGAATCTACATCAGGATAGAGGCCAACCCCAGGGAAGCAGCTGCTTGGGCATGTTGGACCATGATTCCCACAGGGGCAAGGAGACAAGGAGGCAGGGGAAACCAGGTGTTGGCCTGCATAAAGCACCAGTATTGGAGAAGGAAAGGGGTGATGGCTGGGAATGTGAGATTGAGATGTGCTCTGAGGCAGCCTTTGAGGGACAAGGGACCCCCTCCAAAGGGACAAGCTGCTTGGGAAATTAAGTGTTTACGCCTAGTGAAAAGAGGAACTCTGCCCAAGTGAGAGGCAAGGGGGGTGGGGTTTGAGGGAAGAAGGGTTGTGTAGGAAAAATCTCTGTGCTCTGGCTCCTCTTTGAGGCAACCGCGACTGCCCCGAAACAGACAGTGGGCTTGGCAAAAACACACCTCAGACAGGAAGGGAGGCTGCGGAGAAGTTCAGCTGGCAGCTGCTCCTGGCCTCTGTTCCAGCTCTTCCCCTTTCATGCTTCAGCCCACAGAGAAAGCCCCAGCCAGGCCCAGCAAGACCCCGCTGCTGGGAGGTGCTCAGTATTCTCAGTGAGCTGTTTGGGTCTCTAACTGAAAGAAACAGATGTCCCTGGGAAGTGTGCCCCAGAGAGTGACAGGAGGTGGAACCTAGGGGTTTGGGTCAGAGGCTCACCTCTGTGTGAGGCATAATTCTGCCCACACTTTCTGCTTTCTGCTCCACAGTGTCCTCAGGGAAGTTCATGAAGGTCACAGGACTGTTCTCTGTGGTTCCATAAGCAACCTAAAGGGTCCAGAAAGGGTGTTGGATGGGAGCTCAGGGACAGCACAGGGATGGGATGGGCTAACCTGGGGGAATAGGAAGGAACTCATAAAAGAAGGGGAAAGTGGAGGGCAACTGGATGGTGGGGCAGAGACATCACTGGTGGGGTCAGGGTCATGAGGCAGAGGCACTGGATAGGTAAACAGACTAGATCTCTGCAGGGGCCCCAGATCTGAAATAAAATTGAGGGCAGGAAAGGGAAGGCATTCTCTTCTCTCAATCCTGCTTCCCTGGAGCAGCCACACGTCAGTGCCTGTGGCTCCCACCATTACCAATACCCCAGACTTCTGTCCACATCCCCAGGCTGCTTCAGCCCCACCCTTCTGATTTCAGGCCACATCTCCCATCTCTCCCTTTCAAGCTGAAGTCCCCATAAACTTGATGAGAAAGCCAGCCTGCCTTGGCCCAGCTGGGAGTGGCACAGATATAACTTTCCCCCTGAAACCTGGGACAAGTGCCTGACCTTGGGGTAGGTGCCCCTCAAGCTCTGGAGAGTTTCCTGTAAATTTATTTCCATCAAAATAAAAATACAGCCAAAGCAGGAGTTTAAAAAGCCAGTGGCATCCCCCCACCCCCAAACTTCCAGTGGTTGGAACATCCTGAGCAACAGAAAAACCAGAACCAGCCTTGGTGGAGCCTAAATGCCATCAAGGAATGTTCTAGGCCAAGTATGACCCCCATTCTAGAGGCAAGGGAGAGAAGTGTTTGGGAGATGAGCACAGCTGGAGACCAGGCCCCATTACTGGTATTGGTAAGGGGAGAGGAGATGGCCCCCCGGTGTTCTAGGTCATCTCCACCCAGCAGAGACACTGGACCTTTATTCCTCCCTCTCTCTTCACCAAGCTTCCCCTTACATAGCAGGGAAAAAGCTTGGCTCTGGCACAGCTGGGGTTTGGTTCAACCTGGGGTCTGCCCCCCTCATTGACCCTCTCCCACACAGGGACAATACCCTGTGCCAGACAGCCTGGAGCTCACCCTGGGGCCTGAGCCATGACCCTGCCTGCTCACCCTCTCCTTTCCACAGGAATTCACACATCGTGGCTGGCAAATGGGCACATAGAAATCTGGCCTCTGGGGCAGGGCTGCCCGCAGAACTTAGCATCTGGCAGCCTGCACTGTCAAGGGCATGTCCCTCGACCTGGCCCCTTGGTCCTTGTCCCCCCCCCTCCACCCGTCCTCACAGTCCTAGGGTGACTGCCCAAGTGTGGACTCTGCCAAGTATACCCCGCCGCCACCCTAAGACCCCTGAGGGGCGGGTCCTGATCACTGGCGTTAGGGATAAGGGGATGGAGATACTGGGGGGAGACCGGCATTTCCCACTTCCCACTTTTCTGCTTAGCCGTCACCCGTGGAAATGGGGAACAGGGTGTAGAGGACAGAAACCCAAGCCCAGGCCTGGGGAGAGCAGTAGCTAGGGGTGGAGCCCGAGGATGGGGAAGGAGCTCCCAAGGGTGGGGAAGGAGCCTTGGCTTGGGAGTGTCTAGCCAGAAGGGGGAGCCCGACGCCAGAGTGGCTCTCACGCTCGGCCGGCGCGGCACAAGAGCTCCATTAAAGCGCCGCCAGCTGGCGCACCGCGGCGAGACGCGCGTCCGGCGGTCCAGTCCCGCTTCCTCCCGCCTAGAGGCCAGGGCACCTGGCCGAGGTGGGGAGGGGAGGTGCATGGAGGCTCAAACTTGAGCAAACAAATAAGTTCAGGGAACGCCTCCCTGTCTCGGGTGTATGCGCGGGGCTTTAGACACACTCATTGCCACCCCCTATCCCCCAAGAAAAGCCTGGGGAAAAGAGGTGGGGAGATGAGCATCATCTGAGAGCCAGGAGGAACAGGGAGCCGCGACTTAGGGTCCGAGGTGTCAGATCTCTGCGCGCGGTTTCCAGCTAGGGGAAAGGCTCCCGCCCCCTTCCCCGTCGAGGGCGGGAGCGCATCTCTGGACGCGAGGGAGTTAAGCCCGGTGGCCTCGATGCTCCACGTAGGAGCTGGCTCAGTCGGCCGGCTGTGGTCAGGGCCACCGTATAAATAGGGCAGAAGACCCGAGAGCCCAGGACTTGCCGCTGCCCGCGCCCCGCCGCCGTCGCTGCCCCCAGCCCCGGCCCTGGGCATCCTGGCCATGGCCCGCCCGATGCTCTTGCTCAGCCTCAGCCTTTTGGCAGGTCTGCTGCCAGCGCTGGCCGCCTGCCCCCAGAACTGCCACTGCCACGGCGAACTGCAGCATGTCATCTGCGACAAGGTGGGGCTGCAGAAGATCCCCAAGGTGTCAGAGAAGACCAAGCTGCTTAATCTACAGCGGAACAACTTCCCGGTGCTGGCTGCCAACTCTTTTCGGGCCATGCCGAACCTCGTGTCGCTGCACCTGCAGCACTGCCAGATCCGCGAGGTGGCCGCCGGCGCCTTCCGTGGCCTCAAGCAGCTCATCTACTTGTATCTGTCCCACAATGATATCCGCGTGCTGCGCGCTGGAGCCTTCGACGACCTGACGGAGCTCACCTACCTCTACCTGGACCACAACAAGGTGACGGAACTGCCCCGTGGGCTGCTCTCCCCACTGGTCAACCTCTTCATCTTACAGCTCAACAACAACAAGATCCGAGAGCTACGCCCAGGCGCCTTCCAGGGCGCCAAGGATCTGCGCTGGCTCTACCTGTCCGAAAACTCGCTCAGTTCCCTGCAGCCTGGGGCCCTGGATGATGTGGAGAACCTTGCCAAGTTCCACGTGGACAGGAACCAACTGTCCAGCTACCCCTCTGCTGCTCTGAGCAAGCTGCGGGTGGTGGAGGAGCTGAAGCTGTCCCACAACCCCTTGAAAAGCATCCCTGACAATGCCTTCCAGTCCTTTGGCAGATATCTGGAGACCCTCTGGCTGGACAATACCAACCTGGAGAAGGTGAGCTCCTGGGTGCAGAGCTCTGCCCTGGCTCCTTCTTCAGGAGCCACGGTCACAGCTGGCACCATCCTCTACCCCCAGATTCCCCGTCCCTCTGGCTATCTCCAAGGCTAGGAGCTGTGCCACCTCTGTTGCTCACCTAGTTACATCCCCACCCTAATCCCTGCCAGTCTCAGCCACTGTGCTCCGGGCACTCCAATTTATAAAAGGAATAGGACTGCCTTGGCCTCACAAATAGCTCCTTAGGAGGCATCTCCAGGGCTTCCAAACCTCCCACTGTGAGCAGTAGCCACCTCTTCCTGTTGGGCCTTCGCCCCTCCTCTGCTGTTTTTCCTGTCTCCAGTAAACCTACCACCCCATAAAGAAAGGTTTGTTTATTGAGGAGCCTTCTAGAGGCACTAAGCAAATCAGGCCCACAAAGAGACCCTGTTTCTGGTGGGAGCTGTGCATGTATGCTAAGGTGGAGTGGGGGGCTGGGGAGTGAGGGGAGAGCAAATCTCTGAGGAAGATCTGCTCCATGCCCCACAGGTACTCTGGTGGATGACCCCACCGGATCCACATTCACACAAGCCAATACATTCAATCGAGTAGGAAGGTCAAGGCATGGGGACCAAGCGCTCCCCCAGGCTGCAGGCGTGGTGTTCATGGAGGCAAAAGCAAGAGCACCATTGTTGCATGGCCCCAGGAGTCTCCCCACAGGGAAGAGTGGTTGTGCCTCACTGTCCCCCAGACTGCTGACTGCCCATTGCCCACCCCAGTCAACCTGGCCCCTCTCCTGTGTGCATCCTCACTTAGTTCTTACTCCCCTGGGTACCTGGTGTCTGGCCAGGTAGGGCTACCATGGATTGGAGTGAATCCCTTTTGGTAAACTGGAAAGTCACTCTTCAGCCAAGACATTTGGGTGGGGAGCAGGGCACAGGCATGGAGATGAGGGCAGAATCCTACCTGGACTGAAGCCAACCTCGGTCTGAGAGGATAGAGCCTGTGGAGCCAGCTCTTCTTTGACCTCGGCCCCGCCCTAGCTGAAGTCAGAGTCCCCTGTCCAGAGTGGTCTTTCAGTGGGCAGCAGAACAGTAAGTCAGGGGTTGACTTGGGGCAAGGGAGGCCAGACAGGAACTGTGGTGTGCGGGCCAAGATGTGGGCACCAATAGAACATTTCCTCTGGAGCCATCCCCTGGCCAGATGCTCCATCAAGATGGCTCCACAAATAATGTCTGGCAGCCAGGAAAGGAGCAGTGAGGACAGAGCTGGGGGAAGTCCCTGGACCCTGGGGCTGTGGGGAGCCTGGCCCGCTGCCCACTCCACCAAACATGGACTGGGTTCACTGTGTACCAGTTGGTTGCTGGGCCCAAACCCTGGCTGCCTCAGCAGTCCCAGTGTTTGTGCAGGGAGTGTGGTGCCAGTGGATGAGGGCCCGGGTGTGGTCTTGTGGCTACTGTTTACATGCTAGCATGACCCTGGGCAAAGGATGGAACTTTTTCCATTTTCCCATCTGCATATTGGAAATAAACCCTCAGCTCAGCGCCCATAGCACAGTGGTTAAGGTGCTGGCCACATGCACTGAGGGTGGTGGGTTCAAACCTGGCCCAGGCCAGCTAAACAACAATGACAACGGCAACAAAAAAATAGCCAGGCATTGTAGTGGGTACCTGTAATCCCAGTTACTTGGGAGGTTGAGGCAAAAGAATTGCTTAAGCCCGAGAGTTTGAGGTTGCTGTGAGCTGTGACGCCATAACACTCTACCGAGGGCAACAGTATAAGATTCTGGCTAAAAAAATTTTTTAAAAAAAGGAAATAAACCCCCTATCTCAAAATTGGTTGTGTAAATTAGAGCTTCTGAGTCCACTTGGTCATGCTGCTTTGAAGACTGGGAAACTCCTCAAGGTGCCATTACTCATGTCCAGGGAAAGACCCTACACCTCTGAGGTGATTGAGCTGGGAGAGGCTGGACACTAGAACTGGGGTGCTCACTCATGCCGTCTTGTTCCCCAGTTCTCTGATGGTGCCTTCCTGGGTGTGACCACGCTGAAACATGTCCACCTGGAGAACAATCGCCTGACCCAGTTGCCCTCCAACTTCCCCTTTGACAACCTGGAGACCCTCACCCTCACCAATAACCCCTGGAAGTGTACCTGCCAGCTCCGGGGCCTTCGGCGGTAAGAACACCCCCATGTCACCCCCCAGAGCCCTCCCTTGTGTGACAGAGTGGCCCTGCATTAAGACGTCTTGGGCATACATCCTAAATATGATACCTCATAGGCATGGGACCCGCGGAGCCTCAGTTTCCCTGGTTGTAAAATGAAGATGACGGCTCCAGACTATCCTGGGGCCAAGTTGATCTCCACCCCATAGCTTACTGTCCCTTGTCCCAGCATGCTCACATCTCTCCCAACCCCAGTAAATCTCTGTTTCTCCAGGTGGCTGGAAGCCAAGGCCTCCCGCCCAGATGCCACTTGTGCCTCGCCTGCCAAGTTTAAGGGCCAGCACATCCGTGACACAGACGCATTCCGTGGCTGCAAGTTCCCCACCAAGAGGTCCAAGAAAGCTGGCCGTCATTAAACAGGTGGGAGCCAGGTGAACAGGTCCCCCATTTCCTCTCCAGAGATTCCAGGAAGTGAGCTGGTCTCTCCCAGGATGTCCACTCTGCTTGCAGAGGCAGGCAGACCTTCCACTTCTGCAGGGAGAGGAGGGGAGGGCTGGTGCCCCCTCAAAGGGAGGAAGAAATACTCCCACCATCTCTCCAACCATCCTCTGGGTTGTTGGGATCCTGACATTGATCCTTGCCTCACTGCAGGTCCTGACTCAGCCAGTCCTGGTGACTGGCCTCTGCCTTCCGCCGGAGAGACTACTGACCTCCCCGCCTCCACCTCTGCCTTCTCCCCACAGCCTCTGCTGATACGCAGAGCTGCCTGCACCTAGACGTGTCCTGGCAGGGGGCTGCAGGCACTCCCAGACCAACCAGCTCCACCTGACAGTGTCCTGGGAGGCCACAGAGGCCCTCCTCCACCCCCATCACGCCCCTTCAGCTCCTCTCAGAGAAGCTGTTGCTGAGACCCCCAAGTCCATTGAAACCAGAATGGAGTGGTCATCAGGATGACCACCCTTCCAGAATCATCCTTCCACTGCCCCTCTTTCCCTGCCATGCAAAAAATCCCCACCATATCCTTGCCCCACCTCTTGCTTCCAGAAAGGGTCTTAAGTCCATACCCCAACTCTGCCAGCCCTCCCTGCCAGGACATTCTAGCAGAACACCGGTGCTTTGCTGCCCATTCCCTGTGCTGCATTTCTTCCCCCAATTTCTATAAATATAAATTTATGTGTGTATAATATTCACTCCGCTGCCGCCTATCTCCCTGACTTGCCAGGTGCTGATGAAGTCAGACTGTCTTTTCTCACATCTGCTCTTGGAAAGAGGGCTGGCTGAAAGTCTCCCTCAGGGCTGGTGTCCATGCCTGTCAATTTGTCCTCACCCCGGGCCAGGGCTACCACTCACCACCAGCTCTTTCATATTCATCTTGTTGATGATGGCTCGGACCAGCTCTGGGGGTGCAGGGGACCCAGCAATCACACCTGAATCAGAGAAAGGGCTGATACAGCTCTCCCCTCCTCAGTGGAGCCCCTCCACCTACAGTGCATTCCAGGGAAGAACATTCTTTCTCCCCTGACCCTGAACCTTGGGCTGGTGTCCAAGGACACTAGGGATTTGCCTCCCTCCCACCCACGTTTCTACAGTGCCCTTTCCATCTTCTAAATAAAAGACTGGGTACATGTCTAGCTCACCCAGCCCATTCCTCGGGGGGGAAGCAGCCCCCTCCCCATGCCTGGCTGTCCTTGGCCCCACCCCACCTCCACATATGGACGAGATGTCATAACTGGAGAAGTCTGGCTGGTTCAGAATGTCCACGTACATGGTGGGGGTGCCGTACAGGATGGAGCCTCTGTATGGGGGGGGTCTCACAATTAGGCTTGGAAGTGAAAGGGAACTCCCTTTTTTCACCCACCCCCCAAGGCTGAAGCTGTGGGGAACAGGCAGGAGAAGCTTTTGAGGCAGAAAGTGGTCCTTTCCTGGGGGTCCTCCCACTACCCCAATATCCAGGTCTGCTGGCTGGAGGAGTAGATGCCTTGGCAAGGCATCAGGGCACAGGAGTGAAGAATAGGAGGGTGTGATGGGCCCAGGGGTACTGATGCCTACCTCTCTTTGCTGATAGCCTCTAGTACCTTCTTGCCATCAAAGACTGGAGAGGACAAGATAAGAGTAACACCGTGCATCACACACACCATTGTGCCCCCCACAGAACCTAGGCAGTGGTACAGGGGGGCAGGCAGGATCACCCGCAGCTCCTCTGGTGTCTGGAGATGGAGACAGGAGGCTGGGTTTATTGTGGAGCCAGAAGCCCCAGAAGCCAGTTCCTCTAGCTGGCAAGTGGTGCCCAGCAAGCCCTCCACCCCTGCCTAAACACTTCCCTCCCTCCCCACAGCCTTGCCCTGGACCAGGCCCCACCTCACCTTCAGGTGCAGTTTCAGGCGCTCCCCTATCATGTTGGAGTTGTTGACAATGTTGTAGTGGGAGAGAGTGGCCCCCTTGGGGCTGCCTGTTGTCCCCTGCCAAGACAAGCAGGTGACAGCTTGCTCTCCCTTTTCTCCCTCTCCTTCCCACCTGGGGCCACTGCCTGGAAGAGCCCTGGACTTGGAGTCAAGAGCCCAGGATTGTTGTCCAGATCCACCTGTTTATTCTGTATACACACAAAAGGTCCACCACAGTACCAGTTATCAGGGTCCAGAAATGCAGAAGGTAAAATCTCTGTCCTGTGCCCATCACAATGTGGCTCAGAGGATTCAGTGGCCCATGAAGGACTGAGCTTCATGGACTTGGGCAGATTACCTCTCTGGGCCTTGGATTCCCCATTAGCCATATGAGAGGCTGACTCCACCTGCTCTGGCCCTTGGTGGCTTAGTGAATCTGCACTCACTAGGAGTAAGAGGACTGGGGGCAGGGCATGTAACAAGGACACCAGTTGCTGATGTTTGCCAGAGCAGTGAGGACAACTGAAGGCTGGTCTCAGGAGAGAGTGCCTGCTCTCCTGACGTCCTCTGTTGTCTCTCATTCCTGGGGAAGGGACACAGGGGCAGGGGGCATGGGACCTGGAGACCTCTGCCCTACCGAGGTGAACTGGATATTGATGGGGTCATGGCAGGACAGGAATTGCTGGGTGTGCCGGAGCCGAGCCAGGTGCTGCTCTGTGTTGCCGGCTGCCACCACGTCATCCAGGAGCAGGGTCCCCGGCAAAGGGGCATCTATTGAGATGATGGTGCTCAGATCTGGAAGCCTGGGGGTGGAGAGAATGTTGAGAGGCAGGGACTGGGGAAGGGTGCAGAGATGCCAGCCCTGTTCCCTGGGGTTGGGTAGGGGTGAGGGAGTTAGGGTGCTGCATACTGCATCCTGTATCCTGCAACCCAGTATACACTCACCTCTGACTCTTCAAGGCCCCTGGCTGGGCAGTCTCCAGCTCTGGGCAGATCTGCTTCAGGATGTTGTAGTATTGCTGGGTCTTGAATTGCTTGGGGAACACGAGGGCTTTGCAGCCTACCTGTAAAAAGGGAGTCCCCCCACCTGCAGTCAATAGGAAGCCCCAGACTGGGGCTGTGAGGGAGTGCTCACTGAGCAGTTCTCACTCATGTCCATACACCACTCTCTCGCACATACACGCGTGCACCGCACTCTAAGACAAGTACACACATGCATTAGCCCTAAGACATACACACACCACACTATGAGACACATATGCATCACATACCGGATACGAACATACACTCACACATATGCACTAGGACCCTAACACACATGGGCCACCCAACACTCACGCCAGCCTGTGTCTGACCAGCTACCCTTTCCATGGAGGTGAGGCCTCCTTCCAATCACATAGCCAAAGGAAGGACACTCAGCCCATCACCCACCATGCAAGCCCTCCCTCCCCCCCCCATTAGGCTCTGTGACAACCAGAAGCCCGTTGTGTCAGGCCCCAGTTGGACCCTCCCCCAGGAATGGGTCCCACCTTCTTGAGGACATACTCCAGTTCCATAGCCTGGTAGGCTGGGTTCACAGACACCTGGTAGAAACAATAAGGGTATGTACAGCAGGGTATGATACCTACTCTGACCCAAGGTGGCTCAGTGAATCTGCCACTGTCTTTCCTGCAGCCTCTCCACCCTGAGGAGACCCAGGGGCAGCACTCTACATCCCTTCACCCCTGGAGGCCTCCTTGGTGGGCCTCAGGAGGAAAAACTGCCTGGTCTGACATCAGCCCGGCACTGGATTTGTTCTGGGTTAAGGGGCTGAGGGGCTTCCCTAGAATGACCCTACCCCATCCCACTGTTTCTAGCAAGCCCCTCCTCACCAGAATGATGCCCGCCTGGGCAGTGGCCAACTGCATAAGCACCCATGCGTAGGAGTTGGGGCCCCACATGCCCAGCCGGTCACCCTTGCTGAGGCCAATGCTCAGGAGGCCGGAAGCAGCTTTGTCCACCTGGTGTAAACAGATGGGGCACAAGGGGTGAGAAGGGGGCACAAAGGAAGGGACCATGACTCCCACCTTCAGCCCATAGCTAAGGGGTTCATATCAGAGTCACTGGGAGCAAAGGGACAGGCAGATGCTTAGGCCTCAGTGGGGGGTACAAAGCAGCCTGCAGTACACACAGTTAATAAGTGTCTCAGGAGCTGCTGATGCAGGGGGCATCCAGGCCACCTCTGCTCAGTCCCATCCCCTTCTCTCACCAGCCCCTTGGGACTCACAGGCAGCCCCAGCACACTGCCCCATAACTAGGTACCTGCACTGATGGCTCTCCCCAACCAGGGCTGCCTGGGAGCTCACACCTGCCCACTTTGAGGGTTCAACATCAGGACCTACCTCCTCCTTGAGCTGGGCAAAGGTCAACCTGACATTTTCATGGAGGACCACCAACGCCTCTTGATCTGGGATCCTTTGTGCTGTGGCTTCCAGGCACCGTCCCACAGTCTTGCTGACAAGACGAATTTTGGTGCGGCCCTGTACGTAGCTGAGGCCACCGATGGGCAAGGGGGCAACACGATCATCCACTCTGTAACTGCAGGGAGAGGAGCTATGGGCTCCACTGTACCAGGTAGGCCTCCCTGGAACTGAGGGCAAGACACACCCACCTAGGAGCTAGAATGCTTACAATATTTTGAAAACTGCTAGATTTTCTCCTGATCTTGTTAGCCTAGATTCCCTCCTCCCCTCCCAACCTCAAGCCTAACCCCAAGGCAGCAGAACAGAGGCAAGCTTAGTCCAAGCTGGGGGTAAGGAGTAAGGAAAGATGAGGTGCCCCAGGAAAGCCCGGGAGAGCCCACCTCCACAGACAGACAAATCTCACAAAGCATGACCACACATATGCCCCCACCCCTGCCTTTGTGAGAATAAAGAGGTCATTAGGGTCATTCTGGGGGAACCAGTAAAGTCATGCCTGGACCCAGAATCAAGGCTTTAGGTTTTTGGGCTCCCTGATGGGCCAGCTTCTCTCCCCTGGGCTTGAAGGTCAAAGACAGAATAGGAAAGGGATAGGAGGGCAGATGGAGGCCCTGGGAGAGGCAGCAGGGTAGCTCCTGTTATTCCACAGGCCGATGGGTGCCAGGTGCCAAGTGCCTTGGGAATGGTGAAGTGCTGGCATTTTACCATCCGTCCATGCATGGATTATTGACTATTTATTTATTCACAACACTCATTGAGCACTCATATGTGCCAAGTACTGTGCTAGGCCTAGAGATTGACTCAGTCACAGTCCTTCTCTTAAGAAGCTCGCTGTCTCTGAGGTGAGAAGGCAGATTAGACATCACCTCCTTGTAGGTGAGGACAGCCTGGTAAATTAGGAAATAGTAGCCATCAAAGAAACTATGGGGGAGAATCCTGCTCCCCACCCGACCCCATCCAAGGCAGAGGCTCAGGATCTCAGCATCTGCCTGTTCTGTCCATCTGACCTGGGTTAGGGCAGTCTTTCTTAAACCTGGGCCCAAGAGCCACCCACACTATGGCCTCCTTAGCCCTACAGGGTAATTAGTTAAAATTTATTCCGCCAGCAAATATTTAGGAAACATCCACTGCATACTAGGACCAGTGCTAAAAAAGTGAACAAAACCCAATACAGTCCCCGCCCTCGCAGAGCTGGGAGTCTGGCGCGAAAGAAGGAGAGTGCAATGAAGCTTAATAATGATGAATGCATGAAATAAAAAAATTGAAATAAGGCAAGGACTACGGTGCTATAAGCACCTGTAAAAGGTAATCTGGGCTTCAGGGAACTCTTCCATAAGGAAGATATGCCTAAGTCAAGAGGTGAAGGTCGAAGAAGAGTTAACTAGCAGAGAAGGCAAAGGAGAGCTTTTCCAGCAGAGGACAGCTTGGGCAAAGGCCCTGTGGCTGGCACTGAGAGTGAGAAAGAGTGCTGACAGGGGTCAGCGGGGCTAGACCACTGACAGACTTGGGCAGGAGTGACTGGAATGTGAACCCAGCTGAAACCACAAGGGATCACGGAACTCAGAGCCCATCAGGATGAGGTGGGCCCAGAAACTCCAGGTCCTGAGTTAGGGGTTTTTCTCTCTACCCATGCGCCCAAGTGGACCCACATAATTTATGATTTGGAAAGGGCTGAAAGGATCTTAATACCGAGGACAGATCTCTGCCTCCATCCTCCAGGAGCATCAACTTTCTCAACCCATGGCACTGCCCCCTCCAGGTGACAGTTTTTCAGGAAGTCGTCCATAACTAGCTGCATCAGAATCATCTCAGGAGCTGACAAAGAATACAAATTCCTGGGCCCCTCTAATGCCTACTCATTCAGAACTTCTGGGGATTAGACCAGGGCAATATGAATTTTTAGGACTCCTAAGCGATCCTGATGTGGAAGTGAGTAAGGATTCTGGGGGAGCACACTTTGACAACAATCCACCTGGCAATCCAACCCACCCCTACCTGCCTTTGACTCAATTAATCAAACAAGCTTTAGTAAGCACCCACTATGTGCCAGCCCTGTGGCAGGTGCTAGGGATACAGGGACGGATAAGACTCTGGTCACAGCCCTCTAAGTGATTTAAAGTGTGGTAGGAAAAGGAAGGTATATAAACAAATCATTTCAACTCATGGATTAAGATTACTGAACATCCCCGTAATCCTAGCACTCTGGGAGGCTGAGGCAGGTGGATTGCCTGAGTTCATGAGTTTGAGACCAGCCTGAGCCATAGCCAGAGCAAGACCTCATCTCTAAAAAAATTAACCAGGCATTGTGGCAGGTGCCTGTACTCCCAGCTACTTGGAAAGCTGAGGCAGAGAATTCTTAAGCCCAAGATTTTGAGGTTGCTATGAGCTGTGATGCCATGGCAGTTCACCAAGAGTGACAAAGTGAGACTCTGTCTAAAATAAATAAACAAATAGATCATTGAACAAGAAAGAGAAAAAAGGAAAGATAATCTACCCTCCCTTAGGGGTACACGGGACAAATAACATGTTTCTATTTTTTTTTTTTTTTGAGACGGAGCCTCAAGCTATCCCCCAGGGTAGAGTGCCATGTCATCACAGCTCATAGCAACCTCCAACTCCTGGGCTCAAGAGAGTCTCCTGTCTCCACCTCCCAAGTAGCTGGGACCACAGGCGCCCGCCACAATGCCTGGCCATTTTTTGGTTGCAGCCATCGTTGTTTGGCGGGCCTGGGCTGGGGATTCGAACCCACCACCTTAGGTGTACGTGGCTGGCGCCTTAGCCGATTGAGCCACAGGCGCCGAGCCAAATAACATGTTTCTTTCCCTCAGTTCTCCTTTCTTTAATAACTACCAACCTAAGCTCTACCTGCTTCTCTCCCTATATATTCACCCAATTCCACATGTCCCTATAGACCCACAAGACCACTCACTGCTGAGATCTACCAAGGTCTAGAGTGAAAAACTGGTCCTCGGCCAGGTACAGTGGGTCATGCCTGTAATCCTAACACTCTGGGAGGCTGAGGCAGGCGAACTGCTTGAGCTCAAGGGTTTGAGACCTGCCTGAGCAAGAGTGAGACCCTGTCTCTACTAAAAATAGAAAAACTAGCTGGGTGTTCTGGCAGGCACTTACAGTCTCAGCTACTGGGGAGGCTGGGGCAAGAGAATTATTTAAGCCCAAGAGTTTGAGGTTACTGTGAACTATGATGCCACATCACTCTATCCAGGGCACAGAGTGAGAGTCTGTCTCCAGGGGAAAAAAAAAAAAAAAAGGAAAAAGAAAAAGAAAAACTGGTCCTCTTTTCATCCTTGCCAGCCAAAAGGAGACCTTGCATTTCTCTCCAAACTGTTAGATCTAGGCTAGAGTAGAAAAATACCAGTTAACTCCTGACAAATTCCTGGGCTGCAAGCCCTCAACAAAACGGAGTAAGTCTGGTTCACTTCCAAGATAGATGGGAAATACTAACTTTTTTTTTTTGCAGTTTTTGGCTGGGGTTGGGTTTGAACTTGCTGTCTCCAGCATACGGGGCTGGTGTGGTGCCACCATAACTTCCTTTTTTTCTTTTTTAGAGTCAGAGTCTTACTTGGTTGCCCTTGGTAGAGTGCTGTGGCGTCACAGCTCACAGCAACCTCCAGCTCTTGCCTCAGCCTCCCAAGTAGCTGGGATTACAGGTGCCCACCACAACATGCGGCTATTTTTTGTTGTTGTTGTTGCAGTTTGGCCAGGGTCAGGTTCAAACCCACCACCCTTGGTATAGGGGGCCAGCGCCCTACTCACTGAGCCACAAGTACTGTCCACTCACTAACTTCTTGCTTGACTAACTCCTGGGCCTGAGAAATGAACGAACTATCCCCCAGCTGACCTTTAAACAATGCCAGGTGGAGAGAATACTGAGACAAAGATGTATGGAGGAAAAGTACTGAAACTAAAATTTATGGGAAGGTTTGGTGACTGTAGCTCAGTGGCTAGGGCGCCAGCCACATACACTGGAGCTGGCAGGTTCGAATCCAGCCCAGGCCTGCCAAACAGCAATGAGAACAGCAACCAAAAATAGCCCAGGGCGGCACCTGTGGCTTAAAGGAGTAGGGCGCTGGCCCCATATGCTGAAGATGGCGGGTTCAAACCAAGCCCTGGCCAAAAACTGCAAAAAAAAAAAAAAAACAATAGCCGGGTGTTGTGGTAGGCACCTGTAGTCCCAGCTACTTGGGAGGCTGAGGCAAGAGAAATGCTTAAGACCCAGAGTTTGAGGTTGCTGTGAGCAGTGAAGCGACAGCCCTCTACCTGGGGCCACATAGTGAGACTTTGTCTCACAATAAATAAATAAATAAAATAAAATGTATGGGAAAATATTAAAGAATGTATGACGTACAGCCAGCTAACTGCAAAATTCTGCTTCTGTACAATGCTTACTTGCTGCCCCCTCACCACAAATGCACCTGGACAGCCTGCATGCCAACCAAGATGCAGACCAAGCCTTAAAACCTTGATTCCTTAAGCACTTGGGGCTGCTCTCAGAAACCCCAGGTTGGGACACTGAGGCAATCGCCAGCTGGTTCTTCAATAAAAGGACCCTGCTGTAAATTCGGCTTGTTTGGTAGTGTGGTCTTTGTGGAATTCCTGGGCACTACATTTCTGGAAACCCCAGCAAGATCCTCCAGACCCTAGCACTGCCGATACTCAGCTGGCCTCCAAGACAGGCTGTGGTCCCTCTGAGGGGAGGCCCCCTGGAAACATTCCAGGGCCCCTGGAGGACCCATAGCCCTCAGGAGACTGGCTGATGATCGCCCCTAAATTCACCTATGAGTCCACCTCTGGAGGTAAGCCATTTAAACATCTATTTTGGGCCAGTATCTTCAGACATTTAGTGTAACTATTGTGTTCATTTTTGTGTGTGTGTGCTTATTTGTTATTGTGGACTGTTGTGAAAATATATAACTGTTTGTTGTATTTGTTTGTTGTGAATTGTGTTGGACCCTTAGGGAACTCTGAGGGAAGGCCAAAGGGACAGAAGCTTTGGACAGGAACCTCTGGTTGCCGGGCTATTGGCCTGTCAGAGGCTCTCAGAGGCATTTGTTGGTAGAGCAACCCATGGCTAGAATACTGGTTGGGAACCTCAGCCCTGTCAGAGACAGTAAGATGTTACTGCCAACGAGAAGAAGAGAGAAGGTTGAAATTGTGTACCTGTAAGTACTTGGAGACTGACCGAAACAATAACAATAGGTGGGCTTTCGCCCCCTCACTCTTCACAGAGGGTGAAACGATTGTGTGAGTGGCCCTTGTCTGTATCTCAGTTTTTATCCCAGCTAGAACTTACCTGTGATTTATCTGAGGAAGGAGAATAGAAGACTTAGAGAAACTGTATTGAAACATTTTAGAGAAGAGCTTATAGGAAACTGCTGTAACTATGTCTCAAAAAAAATAGAAAACTTTGAACAGAAATAACTCAAGAAACTTACTGTTCAAGCAACTATAGTTTCCTTTAAAATAAAATTAGTGGCTTGGCGCCTATGGCTCAATCGGCTAAGGTGCCAGCCACGTACACCTAAGGTGGCGGGTTCGAATCCCCAGCCCGGGCCCGCTAAACAACAATGATGGCTGCAACCAAAAAATGGCCGGGCGTTGTGGCGGGCGCCTGTGGTCCCAGCTGCTTGGGAGGCGGAGGCAGGAGACTCGCTTGAACTCAGGAGTTGGAGGTTGCTATGAGCTGTGATGCCATGGCACTCTACCCAGGGGGATAGCTTGAGGCTCTGTCTCAAAAAAATAAAATAAAATAAAATAAAATTAACACAGTGATGTTATTTTCCCTAAAGCAAAACATTACATAAATATGTAATATATACAGTGTTCATAAAGTTCATGTGCAATTTATAACAGTAACTGCATAAGTGCACATGAACTTTATGGACACACTGTATACTTTATATACATATATATGTGTATATATATATAATGTACCTATGTATGTATATACGTACATATATGTGTATATATGTGTGTATACACACACACACACACACACACATATATTTGTTTTTCCCTTTGAGACACAGTGTTACTCTGTAGTCTTGGCTAGAGCACAGGGACATCACCGTAGCTCTCAGCAAACTCAAACTCCTGGGCTCAAGGAATCCTCCTGTCCCAGCTTCTACAATAGCTGGGACTAGAGGTGTATGCCACCACACCTGGCTAGTTTTTTTATCTTTTTGTAGAAACAGGGTCTCACTCTTGCTCAGGCAGCTCCTGACCTCCTGAACTCAAATGATCCTCCCACCTCAGCCTCCCAGAGTGCTAGAATTACAGGGATGAATGACCACGCCCAGCCCAAAATACTACATTTAAAATTTAATGCTTTATTCTTGCGTTCCCAGATGACGTGATGATATATTACACATTTAGACTATATGCTCTGCGGAATTCTAGGAAATAAAATTGCAAATGATTAGTAACTCAAGGCAACAAAAAGGCATAGGTAATAATTCTCTGGATGTCATAAACTCTCCTACATCCATGTTAGCATGCCAGATCTTTCTTTTTCCAATAAGTACAGCACAAAACACTTGTGCATGAACCATTTGAGATATTTTTACTACTAACATTCACTCAGAGACAAAGTCTCACATTTAAAAACACAGTCAGGAAAAAAATTTAAAAGAAATATTAATATTTATCCCAATTAAAATCACCTTTAACATACATTCATACAAAGAAGCAGTATTTTGCAATAAAAATTAACAAATTACAGCTACATTCAATAACAGTGATGAAGTTCAAAAAAAGTTAAAGGAGTATATATCATATATAATTTCATATCCACAGAGGCAGAAGTCAGGGTTGGGCTTGGGGGAGAGGGGAGGTAACCAATGGGAAGTGGCCTATGGAACGCTGCTCATGTTCTAGGTCCTGTTATGGGGGGTAATTTCTTGTTAAAGGCAGATATATTCACTTGGCAAAAATGTACTAAATTGTGTAATTTTCCAAATGTCTGTGACACCACAATAAAAAGGAGTTTTTAAAAAGGCCTTTGCAGAAATTAACAAGCTTTTTTCCAATAGTGTGCTATGAAATGAATTTTTCTTCTTTGTACATTAAAAGGTTTGTTAAATGAACAATTTACTTTCTGAATAATAGTTTAAAATTTAAAAGACCAATGTTTAAGAAAAGAAAAAGTGAGGCTAAAAGAGAAAATTAGGAAAAAGAGAAGTTCTAGAATTAGAAGAATAAAGAAAGTTTATAACTAGTAAAAACAGAAAAACAGCTTCAGAAAATAACTAAAATTACATGCTAATCCCAAAAAGAATTTTCAAAAAACAACTAAAACATGAATTCATGTAGTAATTACTCAAACTATAAATATAGTTTAGACCGTGAAACAAATTCCCAAATATCAAATATTAAGCTGAGTCAGACAAACACCAGAATATTTAATACTACCACACACATATTTCCTGAAATTCTTTTGATTAGCTGTCAAAATAAAAGTACTAAGCAAGCAAGTTGCTGGCAGAAGACAGACAAATGAGAAATCTTCCAGAGAAATGTACGCCACCAGAAACATAAAAAATCACTTAAGTTACTAAGACATACAACACACTAGTAATATACATAAAGAACAACAAAGGCGGGAGACAGGACAGAAGTTGTAAGGATGCAACTTGACAACACTTAGAGACAAAGCTTGCCGTGAGCCATGACGCCAGGACACTCTAACCCCGGTGACAGCTTGAGACTTTGTCTCAAAAAAAGTCTCAAGCAAAAAATAAAGGAAAACAACAAAGCCATTTCTGACACTTTTGAACAGACAAAAACAACAAGAAAACGAAAAGGTTACAAGACATTAACAAAGCTAAGTAGGAAGTAATTTCTGAAGTACCTCTGGAAAGTACGGTTTGTGTCCATGTGTCAAAGAACTTGAGAAATGCTGAGTGAACAAACAGCTCTGATAACATTTATGTGACTGCAGAGAAGGAACAAGGAGCCTTGATACAAATGATAAGAACCAAGACACGCCTCCCAGAGACAAGATCAGCAGGCTCTGAGGACTTCATTCAATTAGAAGATAGCTCAAGCATATCAATTGTATGTGTGTGTAAACAAATACGAAGGATTTCTCAGGCTTACTGTTTGCTAAACACAGAGGTGGGCTTAATTAGGAAAAATGTATTAATTAGTATGAAAGACATAATCCCTGCCATCAAAGTGACCCTGAAGTTATTAAGGAAATGAACGTAGCGGCCAGGCACAGTGGTTCACACTATAATCCTCGCAATTGGGAGGCAGAGGCGGGAAGGTCATTTCAGCTCAGGAGTTCATGACCAGCCTGAGTAAAAGCAAGACTTCATCTCTTCTAAAAAAAAAAAAAACAAAATAACCTGAAAAATTAGGCAGGCGTTATTACAGGTGCCCATAGTCCCAGTACTCTAGCCCAGGACAACAGAGTTAAGACTCTGTCTCCAAAAAAAAAAGAAAGAAAGAAAAAAAGAAATGAAACTAGGTAAGTCAAATATATACATGTATATACCCGATAACAGCAAGTCTTGCCTTTTATACAAGACCAAGTTCTAAGGGGCAAAGGACTAATTCTAACTCACTACATCCAGCACCTAATACTGCTAAGCCCACTATAGGCAATCAATAGTCACTGAATAAACATGTGAAGAAATAAACAATTGTTCAACATTTGTACTATAACATATGCAATAAAAACAACTGCTAGATTAAAAAATAATTTTCTATCAAATGATTTGTCAAAATTGTTCAAAACACTAGCCATTTCTCGATTTCTACATTCCCAATATAATCTCTGTACTTATTTTGAAAATGGCCTCAGTAGAATATCTTCACACTCTCAGATGATTAGAAGAAATTCATAGCGGAGCATTTGCTGGTAACCTTCAGTAACCTGTGCATAAGCACCACTCCCGGCCTCACCTTCTCCACAGGCACGAGCGTCTGCAGCAGCCGCACTGCGCACAGGGAAATGCTGACGAAGGCCATCCTGTGGTGCACCAGCAGCACTTGGGGCTGCTCCAGGCTGACGCTGCTCTTGTGGTAGCATATGGTTTCTCCAAGGGACCCCAACACCTGCAGCAGTTTTTCTTTCTGAAAACGTTCAAACAACAAATAACATAAGAAAATAACCAATTTGAGGGGCCAGTACGCTAAGGTCACTGGGAACAGTTTCAAATATGACCATTAAATAGTAAACAAACCAAAACAAAAATTTATTCCTCTTTGAATAATATTTGCTGACATGATTTTTAAAAAAAAAAGCAAAAAAAGAGTGAAAAGAACACATTTTTTTAAAAATTAATAGTTTTAGGTTAAGGAATGCTGTAATTCTAGCACTCTGGGAGGCTGAGGCGAGTGGATTGCTTGAGCTTAGGAGTTTGAGACCAGCCAGAGCCAGACAGAGACCAGAGTTGGTAGAAATATAAAAATAAACAGCCAGGTGTTATGGTGAGCACCTGTAATCCCAGATACTCAGGAGGCTGGGGCAACACAGTAACTTGAGCCCTAGAGTTTGAGGTTGCTGTGAGCTATGACACCATGGTACTCTACCGAAGGTGACAAAGTAAGACTCTGTCTCAAAAAAAAAAAAAAATATAAAAAGCATTTGACAAGTAATGTGATGAGCCCTAACTAATAATAAATAAAAGAATAAAATATAGGCAGTGTCTGTGGCTCAAAGGAGTAGGGTGCCAGCCCCACATGACAGAGGTGGCAGGTTCAAACTCAGACCCGGCCAAAAAAAAAAAAAAGTAATAAAATACAAAAGTTTAGTGAACCACAAATTCCTGCTAGTGGTTCAAGTACTAGTTTCTAGTACATGATTGTTATAACTGGGAACACAGGCACGTAAATCTCTCATCAAGTATTTATTATGCTTACTGTACACCTAACACAGTGTCAGCCACAGTGGGCAGAAAAGTCTTAGCACAAGAGACATTCCCTGTCCTCAAATTGATCCCAAAGTTATGAAAGAAATGAAACAAGAAGAGTCAAATATTTAAAAAGCAACTGAATATCAAATCACATAAACTTTCTCTTTAGGTGATAAGGTTGTTTCAAGTGGGAAATGTCTGCCATCATAAATTTCTAAATAACTCACTACTCAAATAGAAATTACACCTTTTAAACTGAAAGTTATACATAAATACAAAGAGGAAGCTAAAGCATATAGACTGACTTGCAAGTCACAACAATAGAGACCAAAATGTATCTTGGAGATGCTGACATGCTCCATAAACTAGCTGGTAAAAGGACAGCCTCAGGAAAACGAAAAAAGCACTGCAGTTCTTACTCTCAATTTTCCATTGAAAATACATGAAAAATAAAAATGAGAAACTGAAAATGAAGAACAAAAATGTAATGTCAGAATCTTTTACACTCAAGTATAAATATACAAGAAACATAAGTAGCAGATACATAATATAAAAATGATATAAAGGCTCAAAACCACAATGAAATACCAATTTACACCCATTAAAATGGTTATTATTAAAAAAGAAAACAAAAAATAACAAGTACGGGCAAGGATGTGGAGGAATTGGACCCCTTCTGCATTGTTGGTAGAAATATAAAATGGTATAGCCGCTGTAGAAAAGATAAAGGCAGTGTCTCAAAAAAATTAAATACAGAATTACCATATTATCCAGCATATGTCACTGCTGTATATTTGCCCTTAAGAAGTACAAGTAGGATCTCAAAGAGAGATTTATACACCCACATTCACAGCGGCACTATTCACAGGAGCCAAAATGTGAAAACAAGGCAAGTGTCCGTTGAGGGATGAATGGATAAATAAAATGAAGTGTGTGGTATATGAACACAAGAAAATATTGTAGATTAGCAAAGCATTTTAAATATCCCCAATCAAACAGACATTTTACAGTCACAGTTTCTCCACTGTCCACACACATCATGGGCTGTGCATCCCACAGGGCCTCCGAGAGCAGCGACTGTAGCAGGCAGGCTCCCCAGATCCTCCACCCCACTGCTCCTCATGCAAATCTCACCAGCACTTCCCTGTGTAAGGCCAGTCCATCCTGCCTTCAGAGGAAAGGCCAAACTACACACAGGCCCTCATTTCACTCACCAGCCTCTCTCCACCACTTCCATCTCATCCTATACGTAGGTGCTTGTGTCCCACCACCAGCCTAACAGGCACCATCCACCAGAACTATCCAAGCCTCCCTGGATAGCTGTGGCTCATTCTCTTCTTCTCTGCCAGATTAGAAAAAGTAAAACCTCTACCTTTATCTACCTGGCCGAATCATAACTTAAAACTCAGTTCATTCAGATTTACGAAAAGGCTTTACTTTCGGAGTGGTTGTTCAAAGCACTCTCTCAGCAATAAGATATAATGGTTATAATATAGACGAGGTCCCCTGTCTTTTTCAGGGAACTTGAAAAAGAATCTGTACCTCAATTTTCTTATCTATAAAACAGGTTATATAACTTAACAAGGTTGTGATGACTAAATGACTTTATAAATAATGCCTGAAATACACAGTAAGTGCTACATTAAACTATCTTTGTTTAACTATTATCCCTCTGTGCTCGTATCTCACTTGTACTAGTATTAAATATGCTTCCACCTGATAGACAAAATGCACTCCCTGTGGATAAATGAGGTGCTCAAGTTAACACAGAACCAGTAAGCCACGCTGAGCAGGGCAGCAACCTCATACTCCACCTCAGAAAGGTACTGTGAACAAATCACAGAACCCTCGCTCTCCAGGAGGCTGAGGAGGGAGAATTGCTTGAGGTCAGGAGTTTGAGACCAGCCTGAGCAAAAATAACATCCTATGTCTACCAAAAGTAGAAAAATTAGTCAGGTGTCAGCTCAGCGCCCATAGCTCAGTGGTTACAGCGCCAGCCACATACACCAAGCCTGGTGGATTAGAGCCGGGCCTGGGCCTGCTAACCAGCAATGACAACTGCAAACAAAAAAATAGCTGGGGCATTATGATGGGCACCTACAGTCCCAGCTACTTCGGAGGCTGAGGCAAGGGAATCACTTAAGCCCAAGAGTTTGAGGTTGCTGTCAGCTGTGACACCATGGCACTGTACCTAGGGCGAGAAAGTGAGACTGTCTCTCAATAAAAAAAGAAAAAAAAATTAGTCAGGTGTCATGGTGGCACCTGTCATCCAGCTACTCTGGAGACTCAAGCAGGAGGATTGCTTGAACCCAGAAATTTGAAGTTTCTAGGAGCTAAGCTGATGCCACTACACTCTACCCAGGGTGACAGAGTGAGACCCTGTCTCCAAAAAAGAAAAAAAGAAGTCACAAAACCTCCTATTATACAATTAAGCCAAACCATTTCCTGTTGTTAGTGCCAAGATAAACTGCAGCCAGAAGCCCCCTCACCTAACTGGCCATTTGGAAGACCCATCTGTCAGAGACCGGGTTTTGAGCTTGGAACCCACCCAGTCAGGGGTTGACTATTTTAACCAATCAGAACTGGACAGGTCAGAATCCTTCAGATCTTCCCTTTGTTCTTTGGAGAGCATACTGTCACTTGTACTGGAGGCTGTGACTCACCAATCTGCAGATTGTTTTTTACAGAAAATAAAGATCTCCTTTCCTCCCCCCCAAAGATCTCATGGCCTGTTGTTAACATTAACAAGTAACACTGTTAACACTAACAAGTCATATTAAAAGTATCTATCACCCACAAGCATGAAAAGAACTACATCCTATTCACCTGACACCCCAGGGCCTCGCACAAGACAGGCAAACAAGAAACCTTTGGAGAACTTAACTAGCTGTCTTTGGGATGCTGACAGTAGCGGGGGGACCTAGGCTAATTTAACTGTCTTTGGGATGCTGACAGTAGCGGGGGGGACCTAGGCTAATTAGAGATCCCACATCCCAGTTACAGATTCGCTCTCTCGTTCACCATCCTCATGGAGCCCTCAGTGGATTCTCAGACAATCCTCTTGGCCTCACTTGAACTGAAACCAACAACTCTACCAAAATGCCTTGATATCAAAGTTACCAGCTCAGAGCCAGACAAATGAGAATTTAGAAGCAATGAGTCATAAAGAAGAAAAAAATGCTTACCAACGACTGCAATGACAGGAATGCCACAGTGAAGAAAGGCAAAAAATCGAGCAGAAGACAAATCCCACAGTCGAAGGTTATTGGGCACAAATAAAGCTCCTGGGTCTAACTCACCATACAAAGAAGGAAAACAGCTTCACCTCCTTAGTCGGAAAGGTTACCAGATTTCACCAGAAAGAGGATGATTTAAGACATCCAGGAGGTCAACCTTTTATAAGTGCTTGTCAACAATTTTTTAATTTTAACAAAATATAGCAATTTGGGTGGAAATGTTTTTTCTTTTATTCACTTCAAGCAAAACAAAAATCCTAAGTTGGGAATAATTTCTTTTACTATGCTTTCCCAAACTCAGAGAGTTCCTGACATGATTGCTTTCAGCACTATTCGAAATATCTAGAGATTTGATTAATATCCTCAGGTATTTAATTTCTAAATTGGTAATATTTATTATCTTGTCCCATAATGACTCAACAAAAATCCTGCTTCTGTCTTTCTTCTTAAAAATGGCAAAAGTGGGAACATTAAGAAATTTTACTTGTTTCTTTTAATATACAGCCAAAGGAAAGAGAATTTTTTTTCAAGGAGGCATTTATTCTTTTTAAACAAGTAAATCAAATATAATTTCAAGCAGTACCGTTTTATTTAGCATTTCTAACATACCGATTGGCACTCGTCCAACAGAATTAACCTTTAAAGTAAAAATAATTCATTGAATCATAAAAGATCAGCAGCCAAAAGTTAAAAGTGAATGACTAACTTTCACAGATAAATGTTCCGGCCAAGAAAAAGTAAGTTAATTTAGGAAGCAACTGATAAAGCATTCCTCACACTTCTCAGGGAAAACTCACTTGTTGAAAACCTTCAATATGTGAAAATCTCTTAAAAGGACTAAAAAATAGTGCGATAACCTTAAGGACTGAGGAGAAACCAAGATAAGAACTATCACCAAAACCAAAGGATTTAAAAATATATTATACCTGCTATAAAAAATACAATTTGTTTCTCTTTTCAAGAAGTTTATGTTACTAAAAAATAAAGTTTATGTTTTTTTTTTTTCACACATGAATCCTGGTATGAAGCAAACATCATATTTTATTTATTTTTTATGTTCTGACCTCTATCCACAAGGATTTCAGATAGCCTGCAATGTTTAATTAAATATAGACATATCCAGAGCAAAACAGCATAAAGAAAAAGAAAATTTGGTAACTATGAGTCAATATAACTTTTATGACTAATAAACTTTGATTCACTGCCCTGACGAGATAAGCAAAAAGGAAGGGAGGGAAAGAAGGAGGGAGGGGAAGACAGACAGACGATATTACTGATCAGATTAACAGGACAGATAGAAGACCAGTTCCTAAGGCAAGCTTACAAAATGATCATTTCAAAGTAAAAGATATAAAATGGCAAATGACTTCAGATGTATCGAAGACATACTGTGGCAGTCCACAGAGCCCTGAGATACTGTGCTGTGAGGGACATTCCTAAGCCACACAGCACATGTACTGGTTACACAGGCAAAACACGACATATCAAAACACTCTTTAAAAAAACAAAAGAAAGCCATACTTTCCAAAATTACCCACTAAAATACAAACAGCAAAGAACAAGGCATTCTTGGATCTCTCCACACCTTGAATGATTATTTCAAAGTTGGTACTGAATTTTTACCCTAAGTAAACATACATTTAAGTCCCTAATAACTTGCAGATAAGCCAGGTGCTACAATGACCTTTCAATAATTAAAAGTCTTACATAAAACTTCCACTTCTGGCCGTGAAGAAATAATAAGGACTAATCCTCTCCTTCCCAAGAAATCAACTAGAAAACTGCACAAGATACATAAAAAGTAATGTTAAACATTGGATAGCAGGAAGTGCAGGGCTGTGATGCCAGAGAGAAGGAAAATAAGCAATGAGAATCCTCCTGTACCTGAAAACAATTACTGCACAGCAGGCGGAAAAGAAAAACCCAGAAAGTCTGATAATCTCCATGACCAAGGAGGTGAAGACGCTTGCGGAAGCTCAGACAGTTAGGAAGTGTGGGTCAGCTAAGCAAAGGGGTCCAGAAACCTACAAAGGGCTCCATTTAATCCACGTTGAGATTAAGTTCCTTAAGTCACAGGAAGAAACTCCCAACAATGCAGGCCAGAAAGATCATGGAGATTTAATCTGAACAACTCCCAGGGCTCACACAAGACAATGAAAGATTCAAAATTCAACCAGCCAGAGCAGAGAGTCATCACTTCCAACATTCAGTTGAGGTCTCAGAGGGGTCACACTTCAGGAGTAGTTTAACCCCAAGTAAAGGTTCCACTAGATCACAGTTTTATAAATTTTTCTCAAGATTGAAATCTTGAGTCAAAAAAATATTTTTTATGGACAATCGTCCTGGTTTCCAGCTACTAAAAGCAAATGGCACCTCCCCAATTGTGAAAATCAAAAACAATCTTAGATATTGCCAAATATCCTCTGGAGGGCAAAATTGCTCCCAGTTGAAAACCACTATTCAAGACCCATTCTAACAAAATTAAAAGGCCTTCAAGAAATTGCTCCATAAGTAACTTAACTACCTGTAAAAAGAGAACCAACTTCTAAAAGGACAAAATTAAAAAATCAGGACACTCAACAGGCAATATTCAAAATATCCAGTATCTAGTCAGAAATTACTAAATATACCAATTATTCACATACAAAGACAGAGAAAAAAGTCAGACCACGAAAAAGACTCAAAACAGACATATTTACATATAGAAGACCTATACACTGAAAACTTCAAAACATTGCTGAGACAAAGAGTGAAATAAGTGAAGACATATATACAATGTCTGTAAATCAGAAGACGCAATACTTATGAGAAGATGTTGATGTCACTTTTTCCTTAATAGATCTACAAATTAAACTCAAAGTCCATTCAAAAATCACAGTAGGCTTTTTTGTAGAAATTGACAAGTTTCATTCATGCTGGAAATACACAGAACCTCAAACAGCCACTATTACACATTTATTAGAATGTTTTTTAAAAAAAGAAAAAAGATAGGTGGGCTGATGGTAGCAGCTTAGGGAGGGGCTACACGATATATTTTTAAGTTCTAGAAACAAGATATAAGAGCATGTATACAATATAATACCTTTTGTGTAAGATGAGAGCGGAAATGAGAATCTACCTACTTATTTGCTTCCATTTGAGATGACAACAGAAAAAATAGGCCAGAAAAAAAAAGGGCTACCAATATGGAAAATTCCGTAAAGAAAACAGGAAGGCAGGGAGACAAGTCTAAGCTACATTTCTATGAAGAGAAAACAATCCCCCAAAGTGAAGACAAATTGAAACCAATCTAATTCAATGGGTAATAGAGAAAAGAATTCTTTCAAGTGGCTGTAAGGCATAGTATTTTGTATATCCTTAGTGAGATTAGGTCTAGGTCAAAAGGAACTGCAAGGAAATCCTGAACTTCATTAGGGTTTTTCAGAGTGATATTTATCTTGCTATTCTGAAACTATTCTATGTATGCTTAGGTTAAAAGCTAACAAGCAATTATATCAATGTTGTGAAGAACTATGGTTCTGAATAAGCAAAATTATAAGAAATATAAGTTTAAAATGGGAGAACTAATAATATCAGTGAATGATTTTTGGAAACAGATTTCCTAGTTTTGTCACTGATAGGGAAGAATGGTATCACAGTAGCTAGAAGCAACCCTAATGGCCTACTGGAAGATCTTCGTACACTTTTCCCCATTAGAAATAAGTTCCAGGCTATGTACAAAATAAGCTTAGGACATAGTATGTCCCAAGAAAGAAAAAGTTACTTTATATCAGAAAGAAAAAAAGTTTTCAAGATTAAGGAGAAAATGAAAACAGCTTAAAGGAACCAAAATAAAATAAAAACTCATTTTATTACCCGTATCCCAAAGAAAACATTGATTCTCACCATGTCAATAGCAAAAAGGCTGTTGTCATCCCAGATATCTGTTGAAATTGCTTCACCAATAAGTATCATATTTTCTGCAAGCAATTCCAGAACTCTTATTATCATTTGCCTGCTACCTAGGAATACAAACAGGAGAAACTAATGGAAAAAAAGTTACATAACTTTAAAATAATCAGCTGAACATCATACTGCTCAATTCTCTAGTTAGTTACGCCACAAAGTTCCTATTTCTCTCTCTCTCTTTTTTTTTTTTTTTTTTGAGACAGAGCCTCAAGCTATCACCCTGGGTAGAGTACCATGGCGTCACAGCTCACAGCAACCTCAAACACTTGGGCTTAAGCGATTCTCTTGCCTCAGCCTCCCAAGTAGCTGGGACTACAGGTGCCTGCCACAATGCCTGGCTATTTTTTGGTTGTAGTTGTCACTGTTTGGCAGGCCCAGGCTGGATTCAAACCTTCCAGCTCTAGAGTATGTGGCTGGCACCTTAGCCGCTTGAGCTACAGGCACCACCTCTCTCTTGTTCTTTAAAATCTGTTCAGAACTGCTTAGAGATGGAAAGGGACATGACAATCTATAACACCATTAAAGCCTTATGCTCCAAACATTACCCTATTTGACTAAAATAAATCAAGGGTATTCACAAGTGGGAAAGAATGCATGAAAAGAACAGCAATAATTAACTAAAAATACCTTGAAACAGATTAATACAATTTTTCAAATTCAGAGAATATTCATGATAAACACAGAATGTGTCAAGGCACCAAGGCAAGTTTAGAAAATGTCTTCTACTAATTTCCATTTAGTACCAAAAGGCTTAAAACTTGTCATAAATCAGCATTTTCCCCCTTAGGAGTTCCCTGGGAAGCTAAACTTGGACTGAAACAACTGAAGGCATAAGTGTCCACACTGCCCTGTCCACTGCTGAAACAACTTTCTAAAAATTCCATTTAGGCCAGGAGTGGTGGGAGGCCAAGGCAGGAAGATTGCTTTAGCTCAGGAGGTCAAGACCAGCCTAAGCAAGAGAGAGACCCCATCTCCACCAAAAACAGAAAAAAATGAGTCAGGCATGGTAGTGTGTGCCTGTAGTGCCAGCTCTTCCCGAGGCTGAGGCAGGCAGCCCTCCTGAGTCCAGGAGTGTGAGGCTGCAGTGAGGTATGATGATGCCACTGCACTCTGGCTGGGGCGACAGACACAGCAAGACTCCGTCTCAGAAAAAGTAAAAATAAAAATTCCATCTGCACTTACCTTAACTTCAAAAAACTCCAAAAGAAATTGTGCTGTCACACCCACAGATGTCTCTCCTTTCTCTACAGACACAGAACCACAGAGGAATTCCACTGTCCCTAATTCTAAGTGAACTGAACATTCAAATAAGACTTTTCCGTCCTACATCCCAAAAATTAATTTCTAAGGAATAAAATCAAAACAAACTACTCTATCATAAGGATCTAGATTAAGTTTTGCATTAAAACAGCTGGAGCAAGTTCCCTTAGAAATCGCTTATGATACTGAACCATTACAAATTATGCAATAATTTATCATGAAAGGGCAAGAGAACATTTAGAAATTTTTATGTACCAAGACAGCTTTATAATTATCAATCTGACTTTTTGCAGCAAATTAAGAGAAGGTTAAATGCAAAATCATTAAGTCTAAAACTATTCTTCTCAGTATATGAGGCAGATAAACACACATACTTTATGATGCCAAAATTCATTTCTTCATCTTACAATATTATATATGAATTAATATATAATCCTAATTCATGGAAGCAGTGATTCACTCAGTGATAAGTGGGTACACAGTTTTCCTAGGGATAAAAACATTGTAAATGCTTCCCAAGTACATACTCTCCTCCTTCTATCACCTCCAGACAGGCAAAAGATAGCTCTAAGGAGTACTGAACCATTGGCATGGGATATGTAATATTGTTTTACTTTGCCAATATAAACTAAAAAGGGCAAAACTTGTTGTCTTACATTTCTATCTTGACAAATTTAGCAATTGCTGAAAATGCCCAGATTTTGAAAATAAAAGTCATTACTGCTTCCAAAACTTTACCTTGAGAAATGCTGCAGGGTTTAAGAGCACAGACTTTGGTTTCAGAAAAACCTTGGTTCAAGTTCCTGCTCTAAACTGCTTGACTTTAGGCAAGTTTCTAACCATTTTAAACCTCAGTTTCCTCGTATGTAAAAGCAGGGACAAAAATCCTTCTACTGTTGGAAGGAAAAAATGGACTATGGTGAGAAGTATATGAAATAATGCACACAAAACCAGGTACACAGCTGAACACAGCAGGGCTCAGTGTGCTGACTCTGGTAGAGGTCAGCCACTCTGTTGATACTGTCACCCACCCTCGTAAAATTATAACTACAGACCTGTGTATGTTTCAGTACATCTCTTCAAATTTACCTTGCACTACTGAGTGAAAATATAACCCAACATATCTGTGGGATTTTTAAGAAAAACAAATGACGACAAAGGTCAGAATCCAGTTTCAGGGTTTTGTTTATAACATGACTCGTGGCTTAAGTAAAAATGAACAGGAAGTGTGAGCTGACAGCAACTCAGAAGGCTTTTAAAGGCCAATCGCCGAAGATTTTTTTGTTTATTCTGGTCTATCCCTCTCTAATTATTCCAGATGCATTATACTGTCAGTGCTTAAAATTCCAATAAAAAAGTGGAAGCCTGCGACAATAAAACCCATAAAATATGAACGGACGCTCTATCTGAATAGCCTTTCAGGAATCCTCATTTAATTAAGAAACAATAAGGACATTATTAAGTTGTTTGGTAAGTAAATATAGATTGTAAAGGCCCTAACACAGAGAGGAATGAAAAGAAAAATAAAAGTTCTAGAAAATACAAAACCAACTTAAATTGTATAAGAAGAACTGTAATTTCAAAAACAACTAACCTGTTCTTAGGAGAGGAACTGCTGACTCCAGAACGGAGACACAGAACTGGGGAAGACTGAGTTGCTGGAACTGCAGCTCCACCGTGGCTTCCGATTCTAGCTCTGGCAGGTCTACGTGTCCCATATCCAAAGGTGAATGGACAGACACCCTGGAGTTTACCTGAGCATGACTACTACTTCCACTGCAAAATAAACAGATGACAAACCGTGCAGAGGAAAAACCCTCCAACAGACTCACAGCAGATCTGCTGCCTGGCGTACTGGAAGCCTCATCCTAGTCACACCTCTATTGCTTCATGTAGCAATTCTGTAGAAACCTTGACAAATTCATGAACTTATGAAATTTAAGTTCATGCAAAAATGATTCAAAATTATAAGTGAAACCAAAAATGCACCTGTATTTTGCTTTTCAAATTGATGATCTCAAAATATTTAAACATTTCCATAGCAGCAATCAACACTAGTACTGATAACCCATTCATTTATAAATGAAAACAAGCATATTTATAGCAAAGCTCTTCTATAATCAACTCATAAAGGCAAAACTAAATAGTTCATCTAGATTCCTAGATTGTCTATGATTTTCACCAAATGTTCTATGGAAGTCAAAGTTAGTAACTAAAGGATGGTTCCAGAAAAACATCATGAGAAATTCATTACTTTATTTACTATATTTAACATCAAATGATTTTGAAAATGCACCCTCCCAAATGGGACATCCTGTCTTACTTGGCTTTGCTCATTAAAAAAAAATACACGTTGGGTGTAAAGCAGTGAGGTGAGGGTAAAAACATGGTGTAGGATTAAAAAGAAGCTGAAACACAAATGAAGTTGAATCGCAGAAATACACTAATGCTGTAGAACATTTTAAACTCCTCAAATTTCATCCATTTTGTCATCTCTTCCATTCCAAGATACCAAACAGCCCAAAATATGGAAATGACTTGGGCTTCCCTCAAACTCTGAAAGCTCTATAGAGAGGAAGGCACTCACTCAGGAGTGAAAACTTACAAGCAAACACACTAGAGAATGAGGCAGAAAGGCTTTCTAAGGGTACAGAGAAAAATCAGAACAGATTGGCCAGCTACAGTGAAAGGACTAAGAGCACAGGCCTTGCTATCACACCGTCTACATCAGCTCCACTCTTTACCAACTGTAACGCTCTTAAGCCTCAGGCTTTTCTGTAAAATGATGATAATAATATCAGCCTTGTTACAGGACTGTTACAAGGATGTCTAAATGAAACAAAGTATGCCCAGCACACAGCAAAACATCATGCACTCAGCAAGCACAAATCAGTGCTAGCTTGTAGCCCCAGAAGCAGCATCACAAGAAAATAATCAAGCCAATATGCATTTGTTCATCTTGCTGCACATTTTTTAAAATGATACTAAAACATTGACTAATGATTTTAAGATGTTTATAGCCTAAGGACAAGGTAACATACAAATACCATGCCAATCCCTTTAAGCAAAGATGATAAAATAAAAATCTGTGCTTACGTAAATAAGATGTCATAAATCATATGCCTCAAAGGAGTCCTTGTTCTCTAAAAAATCCTCTAATCATTCCTTTAATAAATATTTACTCATTTAAATTATTAGACTTACAAAAATGTCTTTAAAATACATTAAAAAAGGTATCTATCATTTAAAGTTATGCTTTTAAATTAGATGATATTCCACTCATGGCTGGAATACAACTTAGTGGGTCAGGATCATCATTCCTCTTTAAATAAAATACAAAGGAACAGAAAATATAATTTAGTGCATAGAAGATGAAATCAGAGTACTATTTTGTGAACATTTTGTTTTGGTGGACACATATACATACATACACATACATAGAACATATGTTTGCATACTGAATGCTAAGTTGCAATGAAACATTTATTTATCTTTACTGTGAATCGTGGTCAAAAAAATATGGAGGGGGGCAGTGCCTGTGGCTCAGTGGGTAGGGCACTGGCCCCATATACCAAGGGTGGCAGGTTCAAACCCGGCCCCAGCCAAACTGCAACAACAACAACAAAACAGCCGGGTGCTGTGGCAGGCGCCTGTAGTCCCAGCTACTCGGGAGGCTGAGGCAAGAGAATCGCCTAAGCCCAAGAGCTGGAGGTTCCTGTGAGCTATGATGCCACGGCACCCTACCAAGCACAACAAAGTAGGACCCTGTCTGTAAAAAAAAAAATATATATATATACATATATATATATATACACATATGAAAGCCAGTGGTTTAACACTACCCCTGTATGTGTGGTAATATTTTTTAAAAGACAGAAAAATAATGATCTCCCCCTGAAATTAACACACACACATAGGCTAACTGGGCTTCTCTAATTTCTCAGTCACCTGGAAGACACGGCATCCCAGTCCTGTCCATCTCCTCGGAGTCGCTGGCCGGTGCGCCCAATCACAGAAGGGCGAGGGCTGCTGCTCCCTGGAGAAGGATTCTGGGAAGGATGAGCACCTCTCACTTCATGACAATAAGACAAAGAGGAATTCTGGGAAACAGCGTCTGGAAAAAAATAATAAAATCATCCCTCAGTAAAAACACAGTACTGCTAAGTAGTATTTGTTGTCCTCCAAAAAACTAAGAACATTAAGGTAATAGAAATGCTTCTACACATATAAAAATAAAAGTAAAGATCAACCTTTTCTGCAAGTATTCACTTAGCATATTTAGGTTTATATCTCACTGACCTGATCACCCGGAATCTACATGCCAGAGGGACCCACTTACAACATTAGGGACTGCCAAAGCCAACAGCAGTAGAGAATCCCTCCAGAGGGATCCACTTTTGACATTAGAGATGAGGGATCCACTCTTGACATTAGAGACTGCCGAAGCAAACAGCAGTGGAGAATTCCTCCCTCAGCTCTATGCAAAAATCAACTCACAATGGACCGACAACCTAAATAGAAAAGCTAAAGCCATAAAGTCCTCAGCAACAAAGACAGGCATAAATCTCCTGACCTTGGATTTGGTAATGTTTCTTAAAAGTGAGATTAAAAGCACAACCAAAGAAAACAGAGATAAATAGGATTTCATCAAAATTTAAAACTTTGGTGCATCAAAGAATGTTATAAAAAAAAGTAAAAGACAACTTATAGGATGGAATATTTGCAAATCATCTAATAATGGTTTAATATTCAAAATATACAAACAACTTCCAAAACTCAACAAACAACCCAATAAGCAAAGGGCTTTAATAGATCTTTCTCCAAAAAAGACATAGTAACAAACAAGAACATGAAAAGTTAATAAAGAATCATCAGTCTTTAGAGAAATGCAAATCAAAATCAGGATGAGGTATCACCTCACACCTAACAGAATGGCCATGACTAAAGAAAGAAAAAAAATGAACGCATGTTGGTGAGGCTAGCAGGAAAGTCAAAGATGGAAAATAGCTTGGCACGTCCTCCAAAGGGAAACACAGAACAGCCCATGACCCAGCAACCCTACTTCTAGTGAGGTACCCAACAGAACTGAAAACAGAGAGCTCAACAGTGGATACTTATCTGCCAATGTTCACTGAAGCATTATTTTTCACAATATCCAAAAGATGGATACAACCCACATGCCCGTCAAAAATGAACAAATAAAGCGTAGGATACACATACACTGGGATCTACACAGGCAGGAAAGGAGATGAAATGCTGAGCAAGGCACAAGGTGTGTGAAGACTGAAAATGCTCTAAGTAAACTAAACCAGACATGAAAGACAAACATTGTCTGGTTCTGCTGATATGAGATACCTAGAACAAATCAGGGGCAGAAAATAGATCAGAGGATTCCAGGGGCTTGGGGAAAGGGGAAAAGGAGAGTCACCGCTTAATGATTTCAGAGTTTGTGTTTGGGTAATGGAAAAAGTTTGGAAACAGAGAATGATGGTGATGGTTGCACAATAGTGCATACGTAATTAACTCCATTGTACTGTACACTTAAAAATGGTTAGAATGGGGTGGCGCCTGTGGCTCAAAGGAGTAGGACACCAGCCCCATATACTGGAGGTCGTGGGTTCAAATCCAGCCCCAGCCAAAAAAAAAAAAAAAAAATGGTTAGAATGGTATATTTTATGTCATATATATATATATTTTTTAACCACAATAAAAATAAAAAGAATTAGGTAGTAAAGGAATTCACAGAGAAAGACGAAAAACTCTCTGAAACTTTTC
The DNA here is from genome assembly GCA_963574575.1 of Galagoides demidoff. Lineage (NCBI taxonomy): Eukaryota > Metazoa > Chordata > Mammalia > Primates > Galagidae > Galagoides > Galagoides demidoff. Next base: position 33,535 of record CAUYQV010162434.1, on the reverse strand, counting down.
CCTATACGTCAAAGAAAATGTAAAATCCTTACAAAGACCAATCTGCCTCCATACCCTAATATACTATGGTGCTACCTCTGTCTCTGCCTCAGTGCCCCATCCCCTCCAGGGCTTCCTGTACTCCATCCTCCTAGGCCTTATCTCTGTTGCTCGAGAACCTCACTGTCATTGCCACCTCCCAGCCTCTGATCTTCCCTGGAATGCTCTTCATAGAGCTCTTCAAGTGGATGTTTCCCCATCACCCTGCAGGTCACTTCCACAGACAGCCGCTCCCACACCATCCCAACTACAGTGAGCTGTGTCTCCCTGATCCTGTTCTCTCATCATGTCACCCTTCTTATTTCCTTTGAGTACTTTTCCTTGTCTCAAACAAAAGTGATTATTTGTTTATTACCTGTCCCAGCCTTATAAAACATGAAGGCATGGGTCTTATCTGTTCAGGGATATACTCCCCCAAGAAATACTAGAATATCATATAGTAGGTGATATATACACCTGGCATATAGTAGGTGATATTTAACACACAATAAATCTTTAGACACGTCAACTATCTTTATCAACATTAGCACTCTTTCTGCTGAAGAATGAGGTACCCAGAAGCCCTCTGTTATCCGTCACTTGCAGAATGCCAGACCTCGAGAATGTTAATAAGGAAACTCCAGACCCTCAAGATTTATAACGCCAATGTAATGCATAAAAACTGAAGTACCACAGGAACAGTGAAGCTCCCAACTAAATAGGGATTAACTGTGAAACATGATGACAGATGACTGTAATTTTATATTTGAATTTCAGCGCTCTTTCTATAAGCACACAGAAATCCTAAAATGTAAGTGGTATTTTGTCAAGGCGAGTCTGGTACTTTAGTGGCCATTAGCCGGTACTTCTTCTCTGAAAAGTCTGGCATTGCCATAATACCTGACAACATCACAAGTTGCATAAAATAGCTTTCATAAAAGCTGCAAAAATAATAATAAAACGTTGATGAGTCAACATTTATCAAACTGAACAAATTACCAACACCATATCAAACTTTTTAACATGCCCAAAGTTCCACATGAATAGCCACACTCAGAATGCTAGTCTCTAAGTTCCAACAACCCTGTTTATAGAGAATCTCTACAAATCTGCTAAAAATAAAGAAAAATACTTTGCAAATGTCTCTCATAAAAAACAAAGCAACAAAAGAGCAGGAGATCAAGGTGCACAGTGATTCTATCATTCACACAGTTTTTATTCAAAAACGAAGTGTGGAGAGTTTATGTTGGAGAAATGTACACACAGAGGAGTTCTCAGAAGAATTTGCAAATAATGCCAGTGCTTAATGAATAAATGAAAATAAATACCCTGTTTGTTAGAGAAGAAACCTGGATCTCGGTGAAAGTTAAGTCTGTTTCTTAAGTATGTGCACAGCTGCTGCAAACAGGACACTGACTGTAAGGCCAGGCGATGTTTTCCATCTCCTCCAAAGGCCAGTTTCAACAAAGACAACAGGCTCTGGAATAAAGAAGAGCAGTGAAAATGCTGCAGTGAAAGTGCTGGACTTCAAAGAAGTGGCGCCTACCTAAGGGAATAATCAAAAAATAAATAAAATTAAGTTGTCAGATATTTATAAAACATAAGAAACAGAACTGGGAAAAAATAAGTTAGGATAATGCAAAAAGATGGGTCAGAATGAGGTAATAAAATGTAAATAGAATAGTCCCTGCTTCTTATTTCTCAAATCGATTAGTTGAGTGTCCATTCTGAGAGAAGACAGGAATTATTCACCATTCAAGACATCCTATCACACAGAACTTTTTAAAACCACAGCAAACCCTTTTCATCTCAAACATCTCAGTCATTTTACCACGCTCTGGTCATTGACAGCTTTTCCTCTGCTATCATTTGCCAGCTGCAACAGTATGTATGAAGAGTTGCCAGTCACTGGCGTCCACGTCAGCCCTGTGTGGAGTGACACGGCTGAGGCGTCACTAATGCTGTCTACATGCCACAGTCCCACCCTGGACCCTTCTCTCTGTACTGGATAAGCAACAGACTAGATAAAAGGAAGACATGTGGCCATATTCCAAAAGCTATTCTATTCTTCCTGTTAAGAAGGGTTCTTATGGCTGCCCAGCTTCAATTCCCAAAGTCTATTCTCCCTTTTAGTAACCTCAAAAGGGTAATTCAAGACGGCCAAGTTGGGCTGCAGGTGTCAAATGGATCTACTACTAGAAGAGCTATACTATCCAAACGAGTTAATAAATAGTAGTTTAAATAGCCAAACACTTCATTTTTAAATACACTGATTTCCTTCCCAAGAACTTCTACTCTACAAAGTTTGTTTTATTGCAAAAGCTCTCTGTTTCCAAACCTAAAACCACTTTAGAAGGTACTCACTTGAACAATTTTTGGCCTTTGAAGGAAAATCTCAGCAGGAAAATCTTGCATGATAACGTCCTTCAATAGTTCACAGGTGTTCCAGATCAAAGTGTGGTTACTACTTCTTAAAGAACTACAAAATACAGTGTTATTCACTTTTAAAAAGGGTTCACCAATAGCAGATTCTAAGTAGCCTAGTGACTCCTAATGACTCCATCAACCATCCTTCAGGTTTCTCATCTGAGACATCACTTCCCCTGAAAAGCCTTCCTGGATCTTTTTCCCAATCAACAAATGACTCCAGCAAGGTGCTTCTTCCATTTGTCTATATTGTGTGGCATTACAATTACTTGTTGACTTTGTATCCCCCACTCAATACCCCTCAGGAGCAGGAACTACCTATTAACCATTGCATCCCCCAGAAACTATCATAATACCACAAAATAAAGTCAATGAAGTCAAAAGGCACAGAATTTAATAAATTTGCTAAATAAATTAAGAAATATGACAGGAAAAAAATACTAAGATAGAGGTAAATTCTAGAAATTAGATTCTTTACTGATACTCCCTACTCTAGATGAATCAGATTAGGACCCCATTCTTGTCCCATGCAGAGACTACTTCTCAATTTCTGCGCACCTGGGGATGTGGCAATTATTCATCCCCCAATTCCAGTCCACCATCGAAACACACACCCTATCCAGAGGCATGCATTAGAAACCATTACCATCTCTGGGGACTGACTCAGAACTGACAGATCACACGGCCCCCTGCCCCTCTCCTATGTGCCTCCTACCTCCTAAATATTTTCTCCTAAGAGAATTTACTGAAGACTTGGAAGCACCATTATCAAAAATCATTTAACAGTATCCACTATATCTGGTCTAGTTCTAGCATGATGGTCCTCATGTTCCAGATTCACATGCAAAAAAGGCAGATACCCCATTTACTGTGGCATTTGTTGACACTGCACAAAGTGAATCTGGAGATTAAAACAATCAGCCATTTACTTTGAGGGTAGCAATCGATTAATAGCAAGTACATAAGATTAGATTGGCAGTACCCAATCTTCTCAACATAGTATAATTTTTCTCCTTAATAAAGCCCATGTTTTCAAATATATTCTACCAAAAGACCACATTACTGTGGAATTTTTCCATTTGTATTAATGAAAACCATAATGGCCAATGAAAGAATGTTGTCAAGAAGAGATAAGTCATGTCACCAAAAGCTACATAAAATTCCAATCACGAAAATGAAACTTGATGTGTAGACTGATTAAAGGCAAATAGGAACTTTTCTGGCTTGTTTTCTGAAAGACTGAAAATCATTTATATTATGCCTATTACCACCTTTCACAGCTACTGAGCATCTTTTCCTAGTCAAAACATATAGTAATAACTACCACACTTAACTGCTATAAGTGAACACAAATACCGAAAGTAAGTCAGGCACTGTACCTTTCATTAGAGGAGAGAACATGTCTGTCTGTGGTGGTGAGGGGTAGCCAAGGAAATGTAGAAAACTTCAAACACCTCACAATCTGATTTACTGTTAATGGAATAGCAAAACTTAAGGTATCAAATAATAAAGAGATGACAGGTTAACAATATTAAGAGTAACGGTTCACCTTCAAAAAGGACATCTTACAGTAACCTAAATCAGAAAGAACAGCTGCAAATTGGTTCTTCATAGGATAAATAACAGAGATCTATTTTCATAATTTAAACAGAACTCATATAATACTAAAATAAGTATTAAAAGAGGAACATGAAACACAAACCAATATTGAATGATATTTGAAGTATATGTTAAATTTTCTATTTTACCCTGTGGCTGACCAGAATATCAAGTTTACATTTTACATAAAAGCAACCAGCATCTGGAGAAAACCTTTGGTTACAGAAATAAAAAATGATACAAACGTAATGATATGTCTAGTCATGTTCAAATACTCCATATGGTTTAAAAGCTTCCATGAAGACGACTTGAAGACCATAAGGTTGAATGCTCAAACAAAATAAAAAGAAATGTGAGAAACTAACAGTTTTAAACTATCCCTATTCAAACCATTTTTTAACAGAACTTACATTGTACAAGTTAAAGTGGCAACACTGAGAAATAGCAACTATGTAAGTCTTTTCAAATGGCAAATAGTCTTTCTGCCAAATGCTTTGAAAAGAATATAGAATTGTTAAATGCAAGTAACAGTATTATTAAATTCCCAAACATAGCACAACACTTCTTTCAAAAGTGTTAAATAAAAGCATGGTTTACTTTTAAGGAAACAGTGAGAGGTGGTGGAAGAAAGGGTAGGCTTCCGTTGCACAGCACTCGGCCAAAATAAGCCATGTCACAAATCAAGACAAACTGCAACTCATACAAAACAATGTAACAATGTCAACTGGCCTTTATGTTTTCATGGGCTTCCTCCAAACACCCGTTGTCACCAGCCCCGGAGATTCTCACCTTCTTCGGATGTCTCTTGTCATCACTCAGTTAAGCCTCCCAGACATCTCACCTCAAAGACAAAGCTCCCTGCAAGCCTAACGAAATTTGTCCAAAATAGAAAGCTAAAGTATCTTAACAGCTTAACAAGTTTTCCTTCTTATGCTGTTATTCAATCTGTGAGTTTCCATGAAAGGACTTCCAAGTTGAGGGTATCTGAATATGTGACATCAGTAGATATAGCCTTTTCATCTCAACTATGCAGGCAATAAAATGCTAAGTACATGATTACTTAACCATTTCTCAACTGTGTCAACGAGAACAGTTTTTAACTTTTCTAAGCCTGAGTATCCTCATCAGTAAAACAGAAACACTAACAGCAACCTCACTGAGACACTAAAGATAAACTCATTCCTTCAAAGAATATATTAAGTGTCTATTACATCTTTGGCATTGTTCCAGACACTGGGGCCTAAACACTGTTCACAGCTATCATTAAGCTTAAAAACGAGGAAGTAAACAAGAAAATAAATACATAATTCCAGAGCATAAAATGTTTTAGAAAGAAAACTCAACATAGTGATCACTGGCTAGGATCCTTGGGAAGATCTCTTTGAGGAAGCGGCATATGAGCGGAGACCAAATGCAGCCCGACACGCACAGACCCGGAGACGAGTGCACAGAGAGGGCTCTAAACCAACCCGACACGCACAGACCCGCTGCAGCGGAAGCGCACAGGGCTGTAATCCAGACACTCAAACACTGGAGACGAGTGCACAGAGAGGGCTCTAAACCAACCCGACACGACAAGACTGGAGACGAGTGCACAGAGAGGGCTCTAAACCAACCCGACACGCACAGACCCGGAGACGAGCGCACAGAGAGGGCTCTAAACCAACCCGACACACACAGACCTGGAGATGAGTGCACAGAGAGGGCTCTAAACCAACCCCACACACAAAGACCTGGAGACGAGTGCACAGAGAGGGCTCTAAACCAACCCGACACGCACAGACTGGAGACGAGCGCACAGAGAGGGCTCTAAACCAACCCAACACGCAAAGACTGGAGAAGAGCGCACAGAGAGGGCTCTAAACCAACCCGACACACACAGACCTGGAGACAAGGGCACAGAGAGGGCTCTAAACCAAAATTTTTAACCAACTAGATGTTGGAGAAATGTTAGGAGAAACTAAGATGACCCTGGGTCTCTGGCTGGAGTTACCAGATGAACAGCTCCAAAGGGAGCTGAAGAATAAAATGACCACACATGGGGAGTGCCTGCTACAACACCTGACAAAAACTTACCAACCAGCATCAAGTGCTATCACCATCACTACCACCCGTCTACGTGGCTGCTCACAGTTACTGAGTGACAGAGAATTTTACCATTTAAACTTGGTATCTTAAACTAATTTGAGTCAACTGAAACAATCAATAGTAATTTGGTAATGAACAGTCAAGTTCGATCCCAATATATCTTCACAGCAACAAGACATTAACTCAACCTACCAAGTCAATGGGATTTACTTCCCACACATACGCACCCACTGGTCGTGGAGGCACGTCCATCTGTTGAACATTACTTTTGTCTTGAGGAAAATATCCTGTTAAGATTTCAGGTTGTTTGGACAATTCTGAAAAGAAAATATATATTACCGTATTATTGATTCAGTATTTGCTAAAAGTCAAACTTCCTTTTATTAGTAACGTTTTCTCTGGCTCAGCGCCCGTAGTACAGTGGTTACAGCGCTGGCCACGTACACCGCGGGTGGCAGACTGGAACCCGTCCCAGGCCAGCTAAACAACAATGACAAATGCAATCAAAAAATAGCTGGGCATTGTGGTGGGCACCTGTAGTCCCAGCTGCTTGGGAGGCTGAGGCAAGAGAATCACTTGACCCCAAGAGTTTGAGGTTGGCTGCGAGCTGTGATGCCACAGCACTCTACCAAAGGCAGCAGAGTGAGAATCTGTCTCAAAAAAAAAGTAATGTTTTCTCTTAAGTTTTTGAATCATTTTTCAAACTAAAAAAGAGAAAACCATCCAGCTTTTTTCTCTGTATAGTCTATTTTCCTAAAGAGAAAAAATGTGACTGCTGAGCCAGCTTCCAACGGGGTGTTTCCCTTCTCTCTTCGACTGTTAACAAAATATAATTTTTTTAGAATGAAAATATCCACAACGTACATGAAGAATCTGCTACAAAGTAATCCAGCACTGTTTTCTAAGCTGCTTACCCACCTTCTTCTTTTACTCCAACTGTATAGTCACTAATCACTTCAAATTCATTAATACTTTTTAAAAGTTGTCAGAAACAAAGAAGTCAAACCTTATCTTTCAATACCTTTGCAATTTCCTGTCACACAAAATTACATATTCAGCAGTTCGGCTGCAATGAGAACGAGAATGAGTAAACACTAAAACAATTTTTCATTTTGGGTTTGGTGTTTTCATGCCAATAGTTTCTAATATTAATACAGATACGTACAAGGATGTAGATGGAAAATACACAATTTAAGATTCTAGTTTATTTCCCATGGCAAGAACACAGAAGCTGCAGCTAACAACCCTACGCTTAATACATAGTGAGCCCTACGCTAAGCACTTTTCAGGCACTAACTCATTTAATCTTCACAGTTCCGTGAGAAAGATGTTCTTTCTTATTATCTCAAATTTTGGATAAAAAAACTGAAGCCCAAAATGGTTAAGAACCTTGGCCAACATCACACAACCAGCAACAAAACTGAAAACTAAATCTAAGTCTCTTTGACTCAGATTTTAACCAGTTTGCTATTATGTATCTCAGCATATAAAATACTTGCCATTATGTCATTGTGATTGGTCCCTGTAACAAAACCATGAGCTAGAGATGATATCATTTTACCCCAACATGAAGAACAAGGTCCAAAAATGTTAACATAAAGCACTTAGAACAAAGTCTGACACGTAATAACGAGTGCCTGATGAAAATTCATTGCTATTATTAAAGAAATAATCTGTCAAGCTGGTCTCACAAAGTCCCTGGCATCTTTTAGGTCTAAAAAAGTACTATCAAGTATATCCTCCTGTGAATAACAGTAGGGGAGGACTCTTTCTGCCATCTTTCTGTGCCACCATAATGGTGCACATAAATGTCCTGGCTAATGCTCTTAAGAGCACCCACAATACTGAAAAGAGAGGCAAATGCTGGGTTCTTATAAGGCCACGCTCCAAAGGTTTCTGACTGTGATGATGAAGCATGGTTACACTGGCGAATTTGAAATCACCAATGATCACAGAGCTGGGAAAATTGTTGTGAACCTCACAGGCAGATTAAACAAGTGTGAAGTGATTAACCCCAGATCCAATGTATAACTCAAAGATTTAGAAAAATGGGAGAATAATCTGCTCCCATCCCACCAGTCTGGTTTCCTTGTACTGACAACTTCAGCTGGCATCACGGATCACAAAGAAGGAAGAAGAAAAGGCACAGGAAGGAAAACCCTGGGATTCTCTTTCTAGGGATGTAATCCGATACTTAAAAATAAAATGCCTCAATGGAAAAAAACCAAAAAACAGTAGAGGAGGGAAAAAATGTCAAAGTCATTTAAGTTAACACAAGGAAAAGAAGTGTGGGTAGGGTGAGAAGAATCATTTTTTTCTCTTAATCTAATGTCCCTCTCCTTAAAATTTACCATTACAACAATATATTTATATTTCACAGAGCCTACTAAATTGATTTCAAATACTTACCAGTTTGATTGGTTTGGTAAGAGGCAGAATATAGTGCAGGAACTTCTGAAGGAAGAATAAAAAGCCCATCCAGGATGCCATCGATTTCAGCCTGTAGACTTGGCTCCACATTAGAACGAAGCTTAGATAAGAACTCTACTGCACCAAGGTCAACCAAATGCTGGACTGCTGGGGGATACTAAAACAAGAAGTAGTCTTGAGAGTAATTAAAAATGTCAAAATCTCTAACCTTTATGTTACAATAACCAAAACATGAAATTATTTTTAGCATACCAGATGTCCTTTTTTAAAAAACAAATCCTTCACTGTTATGCCCTGAAGAACTTCAATGAATAGGACACAATGTAGAGAGAAATACGCAAAGCACTTGACAACACTGAAGAGACCTGAGCCAACACACAGAATACTAGAAATGCACACTATCAATCCTACTCTTTCATTTTTTAAATGGGTTACTTTGCTCCACTGACACTTGATTCTCTCCTGCCCTCCTCCAGTCAACAGTATGCCATACTCAGAGGATTCTCAAATGATTGTATAGTGAGTGACTTCCAGTTTTGAAAGGTTAAACTTTCACTTTGACGCCGACAACTAGCTGCTACTGAGGTAGACATACAAACAGATATCTAAAAAAGAGATGAGAAAGCAACTTAACACTGTGCTATTGATTATCATCTGTAACATTATTTTTAAATTTGTTCCTTCATACAGACACATCTTAATTTTTAAGATGTAAATACCAGAAAATTAAGGAAAAATATGACAAATGTTAATGTCCAAACATGATTTCCAAAATCAGAACGTAACAGAACACGGCAGTTCTATGCTACTTCCGAGCACAGCAAAGACAATGTGAGAGTCAACATCACAAATAAAAGGAAGATGACTATAAACCCAGATGAATTAAAATTCAACATTTCTGGTTGTTTTAAAATTGTTTAAAACTCCAAATGTTTATTAACTTCCAACAAATGCTGCAATTAAATGACTAAGAAACATCCATTTGATTATTTTACTTCAAAATGATCCTACCTTAACCAAACTGCTTAACAGCTTCAAAACTTCTTCTTTCATTGGAACAGATGGGAAATTGAACCATTCTAGCAAATGCAGGAAAAGGAGCCTCTCCTGAATTAGATCAGCGTAGCAGATTAAGTTGTGCTCAACCTTGCTGAGAATACTCTTGAGAGCGCGTTCCCTGATCTCGGCCAGCTGATGACCTGTCAAAGAAGCACAAAGCTATTCTAGTTCCTTCCTGACTGCAAGAGGACGCCCACCCGGAGTTTATTCCAACACTCGGTTATTTATGCTGGGAGCGGTGTACAGAAGGAAATAAATCGATTTTTTCAGAGGCAGACCACAGGTGCATTCGGGACGCGAACTGCAGAGTTTACTCAAAGTCCCAAAGATGGGTCTACCCGAGGCTACCCCAACAATCCTGGGGCAAAAGAGGGGGCTGTCGCGGGGTGGTTCGGTCGCAGAAACGTAACAGGACCATTCCTAGCAAGTGGCCACGACAAGAGAGCGCCTTGGACTGCAAGCAACTCAAACAATTACCTAGCTTCTTGATGAGCCCAGTCAGGGGCATTTCGTCCCCAGAATCTGCCGCCGCCGGGGAATTAAACTGCCGCGCCACAGCGTCCGGCCACAATTAATGTTCCCCGGAAACGCAGACGGTGGAACGTGGGTTCCCGATTTCTGAGATAACCAACCCAGCAAAAGAGTAAGAGGAGTTTCCTAAGCTGTTCTATTGCCCAGCGTCGCCAAAGAGCTTACAGTCTCTCTGTAATTACAAGTGCGCTCTTCCTAAACAGCAGTCCCTGTCATAAGAAGGAGAAAGAACGGAGGGGCACGGAGTAGAACCTGCCGCGGCCGCCGAGCACGTCGGGAGTTGTAGTACTCGCTCGGCTGTGCTCCCTGCACAGAGCTCCGGCTCTACCGCCGCGCCCTCCGCCTGGGGTTCCGGCTTCTAAGCGCGGGAATTTGCTGTGCTGCGCGCGGGCTGCTGAGGCCGGAGCAAAAAAGCCCAACCCACCCCGCCCTTCCTCCTCTCTCCAGTTCGTTTCTGCCGTTTGCAACTTGAAATCTCAACTCCCAGACAATCACAATTTAGAATGTAGCCTTTTGTTTTCTTATATAAGTCCCTCCGCGACTACAAAATGACTAATCCTCTTTAACTGTGAAATGTACCTGCAAAGTCAAGCGGTGTCTTTAGATACCTAAGTTCAGATATAAACCAGGGAACTATGAAAGAGAGTGGGGGGATGAAGAGAAAAAAAGACAGAAGTGGGTATGAATTACTTACTGGTTGAATACCTTCAAAGTTGATTTTTTGCACTGTGCACTGTGATGCATCTGAACAAATCGATTTTTAAAATTATAAGCGACGGTACGAGTTACAACAACAAAATCAAATTTGCCAAAGAATTTGCATCATAGACAGCATTTTAACTCACTGATCTTTTCAATTTCCTTGGGAAAGAAAGAAATGTCAAAGCAGATGAAGTTGCCCCTTGGCATCCCTGGGGGAGTGGCTCCTGTTACCAAAATCTAGGGATGCTCCAGTTACTAATATAAAGTGGGCTAGTACTTGCTTGTAACCCAGGCACATCCTTTCCTATAATTTATCATTTCTAGACTACTTAAGATAACTAATACAGTGTAAATGCTGTGTAAAAAGCTTTTAACTGTATTTTAATTTGTATTCCTTTTTATTTTATTTTTTCCAAACATTTTGCGTCTGTGAGAAATAACATTGGTATTTTGACGGGAATTGCATTGAATCTGTAAGTCACTTTGGGCAGTCTGAACATTTTAACAATACTAATTTTTCCAATCCATACGTATAGGGTATTTTTCTATTTCTTTGTGTCATGGTTGATGTTTTGATGCAGTACATGTGATGGGGAAGGAAATAGTCTTCCTATTTTTATTTTGCCAAAGAGGGAGCTTAAAATCAAAGAAGTACCCGGCAGAAGATCACATCAGCTAGTGACAGACTGAGGACCTGACGTTTTGGGTTTTTTTATTCCATTCAAGGCCTTGCTGCCTCTGTATGTGTGTAGATGCAAAAGGCAGTAGTGAAATGTGAATTGCATCTTAAAGACTAAGTAGGAGTTTTCCAAGGAAAGAAATAGGATAAGGGAATTTTCACCAGGGAAAACTGTATTTGCAAGGGCACCAATTCAGAGGAGTGTGCCTCACATTTCAGGAAAGTGAGAAATTCAATGTGCCTGTATTACCTTTGGGAGGAAGAAAGGGGGTGCAGGTGCAAGCATGATGGGTATTCTCCATTGGGCTGCCAGTGGCTCCTCCCTGCTCTTTCAGCCTGCGTAGCCTGTGATCTGTGCAACTGAAAAGACCACACTATCCAGGCTGCCTGGCCCTCTTTCTTCCCATTGGCTATAGCCAATGGAAGTCACCAGCAGGAAATTAAAGAGGGTGAAGAAAGAGGTGTGGATATTTAACCAAGAGTCCCCTGGCGCATGTCTAAGCTTGGCCAAGACTATAATAGTGGCTGCATTCCTTAAGGGTAGGACCACAGCTTCTGTTAGCCAGTGTACCAAGTGGCCCAAATGGTGGAGATTGTGGAGGCAGTAACAACAGCTCAGAAGCTTCTGTAGTTAGTGCATGCAGGTTTTAGGTGTGAAACTGAAGTGTCAAGATAAAAAAATATATATACATGACAATACTGAGAAATAATGCACATAACTTTTCAATGATATTTCTAACATGAACAGTCTTAGATGATGAGAGCCTGGGGATGCACCTGCAGTAAGAGGTGATAAAACATGTTGAATTTTACATAAAGGCAAATGATAGCTAGGAAATGGGTAAGGGGTGGAAATGTTTTATGCTGAGATCTGCTATGATCTCAAGCCACATAATCTATGGAAAACATATGGACCCTGAGACTCAGGTCAAATTCTTCTATCTAATTATCTGCAGATTCTTTCATATTCTATTCTCCCCACTTAAATCCAAATCATCTTCAACCTTCAGTCACAACAGTAAGTCAGCAGTCATTGCCTCAGTGTGCTATTTCAGGTCACTAAGATAAGATACTTACAACCAAAGTCACAGGAAATAGTAACTGTCCCAAGAACTCACATTACTATCTGCAGGGATTTACTCTGAGGGAAAATGAAGTGCTTTCTTTCCTTTTGTAAAAGATACACAAATACAAAGTTTTAGTATTTGAGGTTATTTATATTAGGTCTGTAACTTCTGATCTCATGCTTTTCATGTCAACTTAAAATATTTGTCTCACTTACATAGGCTAAAATATTGCATAGAGCACAAACTTTAGAGCTGGAAAACTGGCTTTGCAGCCTCCTAAACTGCATAATTGTGAGCAAGCTAATTACTCTCCTGGTTGCAAATGACAAACTCTTGCTCAAACAAATAAGCAAAAATGTGTATTTATTATCACACTCTAGAAATGCCCTGAGCGTCTAGGCTTTGTTCTCCCAGTGTCTTTTCCTCATTCTCTTTTATTACAGGTGGGATTCCTTCAAGATGTAGGGGAAGAGAGGATTGTGGGCCAGGCTGCCATCTTCCCATGTAAAGATCTAGAAGGAAAAGAAAGTTGCTTTCACAAAGTCTAGACATACAATTTATGATAAGGACTCTAATCAGAATTACCTAAGTTCCTTGGAGATTACCTAAGTTACTTGTTTATACTCTCTGAAAAGCAGGGCAGGATATTATAAGCTACAGGGAAGGGGGGCAAAAGACTTCCACTATGAAAAGGTGTGCTATTAGCAGAAATGAGTGAAAAGATTACTGGGAAGGGGAGAATTAATGATATTTCTATACCTTCTAAGCCTCAGGTTCCATAAGTAAACATTGGGATTACTAGTAGCATCTACAAATAGAAAAGTTTGGGGACCAATGAAGATAGTTTAGAGAAAGCCTTTATTCCTGGTCTCACAGTTGGTAGTTAATTACAAATAGTATCTCTGTTTGAGTATCTATCAAACTTAGGGGTTTCTCCCCTTCCTAGGAATCAAATGCCTTGTTAAATCTCTCAGTACAACTACAAGGTAGAAAAAACCTTGCTACCTCAGTGACGTACATTTAAAAATCAGAGGTGCCCACAACCTTACAACCATTTATTTGTGCAGCCATATCCAGGCAATATTTCCAGAAAACTAAAAAGAGAAGAAAGGGGTCTGACCTTATTTTTCTAATCTTTTAAGGGAATAAATTATTGGCCCAAGAGGGAAAACCTTTTACAGTCTACTTTCACATTAATAAAGATCCTGATTCATTTATGAAAACAATATTTTTAAAGAGCAAGCAAGCAGGATCCCTAACAAAGGACCTCAAACCAGTACAATTGTGGAATTTATTTTTTGTCCCCAGGGCAGACATGAATTCTGTGTGTCTTTCAGGAAAGTTACCTGAACCCCAGCCTGCCCTATTTAAGCATAAAAGTCATAATTTATTCATAAATAAGAAGGAAAAATGATTGGGACCCAAGATTTCATTCCTCACTTATGAATTCTTCTAATCATGCTCTGTAACTTAGTCCTGTGAATTCACATAGTATTTAATTTTTAAGGGGAATGATCAAATTCTAATTTATCTTCCCAATACCAAAATAGAAAGTTAATGAATATTTTATGCCATTTTAAAGTGGTAGGATTGAAACAAGAAATAGTCATATTCTGTTTCAAATAGCAGAGCAATATGGATTGGAACTCTGCTTTCTTTTGCATAATTTAATAAATAGGGGTCTTGGAGAAGGGGAGACAAGGAGGTCTGTTTGCAGCATGTCTATTCAACATTGTACTGAAAGTCTTATACACGGTAATTGAGAAGGATAAGGAAATAAAAAAGTCATCCAGATTAGAAGGAAAGATTTCTATTTATAGTTGACATGAACTTACATACAAAAAATCCTAAGGAATCCACAACAAAACTCTAGGGTGAAGTAGAGGCTTCAGCGAGGTCTCAGAATATAAGAACAATACACAAAATCAGTACTATTTCTATACACTAGCAATGAACAATCCAAAAGTCAAGTTAAGAAAATAATTCCATTTACAATAATGTCAAAAAGAATAAAATGCTTAGGAATAAATTCAACACAATAAATGAAAGCCTTCTACACTGAAAACTATAAGGCATCATTGCAAGAAATTATTAAATAAATAGAAAGACATCCTATGTCATGAACTGGAAGGTTTAATATTGTTAAGATGACAACAACCCCCAAATTGAACTACGGTTTCACAGCAATCTCTATCAAATACCCGGCTGCCATTCTGGTATAAATTGACATGCTTGTTCTAATATTCCTATGGAAATCAAAGGAATTATACTGGCCAAAATAGCCTTGAGAAGAAATAAAATCAGAGGATTTACGCTTCCTAGTTTCGAAATGTATTACACAGCAACAGTATTCAAACTTGTGTGGTATTTGTATAACAACAGACACAGACCAATGGAATAGAATTGGAAGTTCAGAAGTAAACACTCATGTTTATGACCAACTGATCAACCAGTGGCCCAAGACAATTGGGGGGAGGGGAAGAGCGGAATAGTCTTTTCAACAAATGGGACAACTGGATTTCCACATGCAAAAGAATGCCTTTGGGTCTATAGCTCCAAATACATCATATACAAAGCTGATTCAATGTCGACCAAAGACCTCAACACAAGAGCTAAACTACAAAATTCTTAGAAAAAAATCATCGGCATAATTTAATAAGTATGACAGCAAAATCGCGAGCAAAAAACATATATAGATAAACTAGATATCATCAAAACTAAAAACTTTTGTACTTGTAAAGATCCAATCAAGAAAATTAAAAAGCAACCCACAAAATGGGAAGACTTATTTGCAAATCATATATCTAATAAGAGCCAATTATCCTACCAGAATATATAAAGAACTCTTACAACCCAAAAAGTAAAAGATAAATAACCCAATTTAAAAATGGACGAATTGACAAGGAAGAGTGGGGCAAGATGCTGACTAGAGATATTGGTTACCAGGTCCTCCCAGAAAGAAGGAAAGTTATGATTTGTGTTTTTGAAGAAAAAGTTTTAGATTTTAAAAAATGGATAAATGATTTGAATAGACACTTCTTCAATGGAGATATATGTGAATTATATCTCAATGGGGTAATACAAAAAGAAAAGCAATAGAATTTATTTTGTAAAGATACTAAAACAGTTTGCTAAAGAAAATCATCTGACTGACTTATCATGTCAGAAGAGCTGTGTCTAAACGTCACCAAGATGTGGCAAATAATGCTGTCACAGATTCCCAGGAAAGGATTGTGTTCATGGTTTTGTTTGCCTGTTTATTTTCGACTTTCTCCCAGTGGGCATGGAACTTCAAGGTGTGAGTTAGCACCCAACTTCTTTACAGTTCTTTTCGTATACTTGTATGTGTGCGCTTTGCTAAGGAGAAAGTTCATGGCTTTCATCACATTCCCCAAGCATTTATCAACCTGCAGAAAATAAAGAAACGGAACTAGTCCACTCTCACCTTTGTCAGGCGGGAAACTGAGATTTAAAGAAATGTGGCTTAAAGCCTAAGATCACAGGTTAGTTAGAGGCAGGGTTAGGAAATTCTGCTCCTTCTTTTCACTGAGGTATTTTAAGTTTCAGGTGACTTGCCCCGTGGGAGAATTTCCGTTTCTGAGAGCTGCTGGAACCAGCTGTCCTTCAGACAAAGGGAGGGACTGTATCCCAACCTCTGACTCTGCTGGCCCTGCTTTAATGATTCCAGTGGGGTTCTTTCATAAAGAAGAGAGGAGGGAGACAGGAATAGAAGCAGAAGGCTGCAGTGTTTGCCCACAGCGCTCTGTGGAGGGGTAGAAGCGCCTGTAACTTTTTAGATGTCCTTGGACCCAGCGACTCCCCTGAGATGGTGGCAGGAACTGGAACCATTGTGTTCATATCACAGCATAATCTAGATGCAGGGCTGGGCACAGTGCGAGCTGGCCTCCAGGAGGGAGAATGGAGAGCAATTCACAGCGGGACCTTTCCAGAACAAAAGAAGAAGGAAGAAATTTGGGCTATGCACAAAGACTACAGAAACCAAACAGGCAGTCTGATAAAGCATCAAGCCAGCCAAAGAAATTTAAACCCCTCTCTTGGCAAGAACTAGCGATGTTTTAGTAATAAGATCCTTTCACAGGAAAGCAGGTGCTTTGTAGACAACTGGTCTTAATGAGCGCACATCAATAGGTTTGGCTGAAAACCTTGCAATACCAAAGAACAAAATAATTAATTCAAATACGAAGGTACCATAGTGGTTCCGTAAATTAAGGCAAACTGCCCAGAAACTGTGCACTTTTCTGTTAAGTCTCAAAATGTTGTGCCAAGTGGCATAATGCGCAAAAGAAATGTTAGTTAAGTTAGTAGATTAGAATTATCAACTAATTAAATGGTAAGGCATCGTCTTCCAGCAGGAAGCAATAATGAACAGCAAAGATCTAGTCCAATTAGCCAAAGAGCAGTGGCATCAGAGGAACAGGCACCACTCTCTCCCCAGCATTGGCTCCAAGGCTTTCCTTGGTGATGGCAAGAGACAAGTTTTACAGGTGTTTCAGAACATTCCATAAAGAAATCATTTTTCTGTACACAGCTATAAATCTGCCTCTTTCAGAACATGTGGGTAACAAACACAGGAGAATCTGTTCTGTATTTTCCTGTAACCATGAAATGGTCAGGAGATAGGGGACATGATAGGTAGGCCACCCTCATAAAGACCTGTGTGCCACAATCAGAATTTGAATTGTTTACCCCATGAAAAAGAAAAATCATTTACAAAAATTATTTACAATAACATCAAAAAGAATAAAATATTTAGGAATATATTTAACAAAGTAAAGGTAAGACTGGTACCCTGAAAAATTACAAAAGATCATTGAAAGAAATCTTAAAAGACTTATATTTAAATATTTAAAAGACATCAATGGGCTTGACACCTATAGCTCAGCGGCTAGGGCACCAGCCACATACACCATACCTGACGGGTTTGAACCCAACCCGAGCCTGCTGAACAACAATGACAACTACAACCAAAATATAGCAAGGCATTGTGGTAGGTGCCTGTCAGTCCCAACTACTTGGGAGTCTACTGAGGGTGACACAGTGAGACTCTGTCTCAAAAAAAGAAAAAGACATAAATGGAAAGACATCTTTTGTCATGGATTGGAAGACTAAATAGTGTTAAGATGGCAATACTCCCCAATTGATTCGCAGATTCAAGGCAATCTCTATCAAACTTCTTTGTTTGTTTGTTTGTTTGGCTTTTTGGAGATAAAGTCTCACTCTGTTGCCCTTAAACTCTTGGGTTCAAGGGATCCTCCTGCCTCAGCCTCCTGAGTAGCTGGAATTACAGGCATCCACCACAATGCCTGGCTAGTTTTTCTGTGTTTAGTAGAGATGCAGTCTGGCTCTTGCTCAGGCTTGTCTCAAACTGAGTTCAGGTGATCCACCTGCCTCAGCCTCCCAGAGTGCTAAAGTTATAGGCATGAGCCACCATGGCCAGCCTCTATCAAAATTCTAACTGCCTTTGTACAGAAATAGAAAAAGGTGATCCTAAAGTTCATATGAAATGCAAGAGAAACATAATAGCTAAAACTATGTCAAAATAGAACAACAAAGTTGGGGAATTCCCACTTCTAATTTCAGAACCTATTACAAAGCTGCAGTAATTGAGACAGTCTGGTACTGGTGTAAGGAATAGACTAAGAAAAATTAATCAACTGATGCTGAGAGTCTGGAAGTCAATCTGTAAATATATCTTCAGTTGATTTTTGACAGGGTGCCAGGACCATTCAGTGGGGAATAAAATTAACATTTTCAAAAAATAATGTTAAAGCAGCTGGATATCCATGGGCAAAGAAAGAACGAAGCCGGCCCAAATCTCACTCCATATACAAAAATAACTCAGTAAGGGTCAAAGAGCCAAACTTAACAACTAAAACTGTAAAGCTTTCATTGTATTTATTTATATTTTTGAGACAGAGTCTCACTTTGTAGCCCCCAGTAGAATGCGGTGGCATCATAGCTCACAGCAACCTCAAACTCTTGGACTCAAGCAATCCTCTTACCTCTGCCTCAGCCTTCTGAGTAGCTGGGACTATAGCCTGGGTATTTTTAGAGATGGGGTCTCGCTTTTGCTCAGGCTGGTCTCAAGCGTGTGAGCTCAGGCAATCCACTTGCTTTGGCCTCCCATAACTCTAGGATTATAGGTGTGAGCCATCATGGCCTGCCTTTTATAAGACAACATAGGTCTGTATCCTTACAGTCTTGGAATAAGCAACAGTTTCCTTGATATGACACCAAATGTGTGGAAGGAAGGAAGGAAGGAAGGAAGGAAGGAAGGAAGGAAGGACGGAAGGGAGGGAGGGAGGGAGGGAGGGAGGAAGGGAGGAAGAAAGAGGAAAGAAAGAAGTTGGAATTCATCAAAATTTAAAACTTCCATGTGTCAAAGGACACCATGAAGAAATAAAATCTCACGGCCAGACACAGTGGCTCACGCTTGTAATCCTAGTAATCTAGGAGACTGGGGCAGGAGGATCACCTGAGCTCAGGAGTTCAAGACTAGCCTAAGTAAAAACAAGATCCCCGTCTCTCCCTAATATAGAAAAATTTAGCTGATTATGGTGCCAGTTGCCTATGTTCCTAGCAACTCAGAAGGCTGAGGCAGGAGGATTGCTTAAGCCCAGGGATTTGAGGCTGCTGTGAGTTAGGCTGACACCGCAGCACTGCAGCCTGGGGCAACAGAGTGAGAATCTGTTTCAGAAAAGAAAAAAGACATGTCACCCCATAGAATGGAAGAAAATATTTTCGAATTAAATAAAGGTCTAGTATCTACAATCTATAAAAAGAATTGTCACAACTCAGCAATAAGAATAAACCAATTGAAAAGTGGTAACAGATCTTAATGGAAGATCCTTTTCAAAAGAAGATACACAGGGCTGGGCACAGTGGCTCATGCCTGTAATCCTAGCACTCTCGGAAGCCAAGGTAGGTGGAGTCTCATGAGTTCAAGACCAGCCTGAGGCAGAGCGAGAGCTCTTCTCTAAAAATAGCTGGGCATTGTGGCAGGTGCCTGTAGTCCCAGCTACTCAGAAAGCTGATGCAAGAGAAATACTTGAGCCCAAGAGTTTGAGGTTGCTGAGAGCTATGACTCTACAGCACTCTACTGAGGGCAACAAAGTGAGTCTCTGTCTCAAAAAAAAAAAAAGAAAGAAAGAAAGAAAGAAAGACTAATGACTAATAGAAAGAAAGAAAAAATGACTAATAAACAGAAAAACTGTGCAACATCATTAGTACTTAGGGAAGTATAAATCGAAACCACAATGGGGTATCACTTCACACCCATGATGAAGGCTATAATTTTTAAAAATGGAAAATATAGTATTCCCTCTTTGCCAGCATTTTTTTTTTTTTTTTTGTAGAGACAGAGTCTCACTTTGTGGCCCTTGGTAGAGAGCTGTGACATCACACAGCTCACCGCAACCTCCAACTCCTGGGCTTCAGCGATTCTCTTGCTTCAGCCTCCCGAGTAGCTGGGACTACAGGTGCCCACCACAATGCCCGGCTATTTTTGGTTGCAGTTCAGCCAGGGCTGGGTTTGAACACACCACCCTCGGTATATGGGGCCGGCACCCTACTCACTGAGCCACAGGCGCTACCCACCGGCAGTTTTATTTTACTTTATTCTTTAATAATCCTATGAATTTTGCCTACAATGCATAAGCTACAAGCTTAACACTTATGTGTTTTATCCATGCTATTTGTCTCTTGCCCTCAGTAGCAGAAATGAATAGCTATAAATATAGCAAACTCACAAGGACTTAAAAAAACTGTTGGATTCAGCCAATTTTTAGAGTACTTTCATGTTACCTCCCTCTTCATAGACTATTAAAAATTTTAGCTATTTGTCTTTGTAAATGAATACGGTCCTTTGGAAAATTCTAACCTTATTCTAAAGCTATTTGACCTTCTAAATAAATACGGTCCTTTGTAAAATTCTAACCAGCTGAGGTTGGATCTCATGAGGACGGATGCTGAGTGTAGTTCTAGGGCTGGAAAAGCCACAGTGAGCAGCTGCTGTTACTGGAGTGCAGGGGGACGGCTGGGCTGCTGCTCAGGGCAACACAGGAGAAACAAAAGCCCTTCATCCATCCCCCAGCCTTGGGGCTTCCCTTCAAACCTTCCCATGGACAGGATGGCAGGGAGCCAGCGGCAAAGCGGACATGTGGTTCATGGAGACTCGATTCCCATGTCACCAAGGCTGTACAGAAGGTGGTCCGCAGCTGAGAGGCGACGGCTCAGGAACCACCCCAACAACCCTGTCACATGTCACACACAGTTACACAATTTCAACATGTTATGACTACTTTAAAACTGGAGGCAACTCCTCACTGGCATCAAAGCTCCATCCAGCTGAAGCTGTGATGGTCTATTTTTATTTCTTTGTATCACAGACTGGCATTCTATTCTAGATAGAGCCTAAGAGAATATCCCAAAAGACTAGCATATCTTTTCTCTCTTGAATGAGAAACCTATCTTGAACTTTTGGCTAATGGTCAATTCTTTATTCTCCAAAATGTTTAATTTAAATCCCATCTTTTTTTCAGGTTTTCAAAATGGTTTATTCAGTGATTCCAGCTGGGATATAATAATAAAATATTTCTAAGGATTGGTCCTCTGGCAACTGCCTCCATTTCCCCACAAATCTATAAAACATGACTCTCAGTTGACGTGAGTTTTTCTCTATCCCACGGGATCTAAAATTTGGCTGTAAATTCTTTCCTCAGTCTCATCTCTTACTGAACTTCAACTATGATTGAAGATAAGCTCCATTCAAGGTGTATTATTATACTGGTTATATTTAGTTATTTGTGAAGAGCATAGCTCAGTTTAACTATCAAGGGAATTATACCAATATCATTAATCACAGATACGTAGCTTGAATTGTTGTATCAGTAGAGATTCAAAGCTATATTGAAATTTTAATAATTAATGAGACATATGCAATGTTAACGAAGCCCAATATACTCCCTATAACTTGTTACAACACAGTATGGGCATTGAAATGCATGTGTTTAAATGAGACCACAGAGTTGGAGAAAAATCTGATATGCATTGAGGTAACACTTTCCCTGTTTTATTAATTTTAAGCAGGTTTGCATCATACTGTTGAAGGCAAAATAAAACTATATCTGAGATTGGACTCAAAGAGCTCGTAACTACTCTACATATTATAAAGCACAAAGTAGTATTATTAATATCAATAATTATATCCTTTAATTTCAC
Organism: Galagoides demidoff; assembly: GCA_963574575.1. Classification (NCBI taxonomy): domain Eukaryota; kingdom Metazoa; phylum Chordata; class Mammalia; order Primates; family Galagidae; genus Galagoides; species Galagoides demidoff. The sequence goes on along the minus strand of CAUYQV010162434.1, from coordinate 11,695 downwards.
ATATCCATTAATTAAAAATAATAATTTTAATCTTTATGGTAATAGAAGAATAAGCAAGAATATGAAGAATATTTTATGAATATTCTTCATAAAATGGTGTTTCTTTTTAACATAGCAAGAAATACTATTTTATGAAGAATATTGTTTTAATGATGCTAGTTTCATTTGTGAAAATATTTTTGTGCTACATCTGCATGTCCAGATTTTAACTATTTTATATATGTAAAATAAAAACTATTAAATATTTCTTAGTTCATCCATCCACAAAACATCTTTTTTTTTTTTCTAGAGACAGAGTCTCACTTTGTCATCCTTGGTAGAGTGCTGTGGCATCACAGCTCACAGCAACCTCCAGCTCTTGGGCTTAAGTGATTCTCTTGCCTCAGCCTCCTGAGTAGCTGGGACTACAGGTGCCCACCACAATGCCCAGCTACTTTTTGCAGTTTGGCGGGGGGCCGGGTTTGAACCCACCACCCTTGGTATGTGGGGCCAGTGCCCTACTCACTGAGCCACAGGTGCTGCCATACAAAGCATCTTTTCAAAGATATACAAAGATAAGGCTGGGCACAGTGGCTCATGCCTATAATCCCAGCACTCTGGGAGGCTGAGGCGGGAGGATCACTTCAGGAGTGTTCCAGACCAGTCTGAGGAAGAGCAAGACCCTGCCTCTACAAACAATAAAAAAATAAGCCAAGTGTGTTGGGATTCACCTGTAGTCCCAGCTACATGGGAGGCAGAGGCGGGAGAATTGCTCAAGTCCAGGAGTTTGAGGGTGCTGTGAGCATAATGATGCCACTACACTCTCCCCAGGTCAATGTTCTGTCTCAAAAAAAGATATGCAAAAATAAATCAGTTATTGCCCCTATCCCAATGGAACGTAGAGTTTAGTAAACTCTTGGATTTTAGCTCTATTCCCCTATGTGTGTTCCTTTTTTTTCTTTGTTACTACAAATTTATTTATTTATTTTACTGAATTGTGACTGTGTACCTTTATGGGGTACAACATGCTGGTTTGATATACAATGTGAATGCTTACATCGAACTGATTAACAGAACCATCACCTCATTTGTTTGTTGTGGTCAGACATTTGTATTCAAAATAGATTTGAAATGTACCATTGCATTGTGTACAACAGGTGGGGTGCACCAAATGCCCTCCCTCCTCCCGCCCTCCCCCTCCTCTGTGTTCCTTTTTTTAAATGCCATCTTTGAATATAATTATTGGTCTGAGAAAGCACCTGATTTCAGATTGAAAGGTAATGTTTGCTTTTTTTTTTTTTCTTTTTGAAAAACAGAATCTCACTCTGTTGCCCTGGCTAGAGTGCCATGACCTCAGCTGGCTCACAGCAACCTCAGATTCTTGGGGTTCAAGTGATCCTCTCCCTTCAGTCTTTGGAGCAGGTGGGCCTACAAGTGCCTGCCATAACGCCTGGTTAATTCTATTTTCAGGGGAAATAGGGTCTTGCTCTTGTTCTTGATCACGCTGATCTCAAACTCCTGAGCTCAGGTATCTTCCCACCCCAGACTCCAGCCTCGTGCTAGGATTACAAGTCCTGCAGCAGGCCAATGTTTGCAATGTTTTTTCACAACAGCCCTCATGTGGTTTAGTCTCTTTCTCCATCCTAAGTCAGTAAGCTCAAGGGTACATTATCTATTCAAATAACATGTTCGAGCCCTATTTATAGAATATACAGAGGCTTCTATAAAAGGTTAAAGCGAAAAACTTTTCCAAGTGGGTAAAGCCAAAGAATAACTTCTTGGTCAGATTGAATGATTTATAGATCAAACTCACCAGATCTTATTTACCAGACAAGATATAACTGAGCCATGAAAAGGAAGAAAACCTTTCTCTTTTCTTTCTATCTATTCATTTTAATTAGTTTTTAGTATTGTGGTTGCTACTTCTAGGAATTTCTAAGAACATGTTACTTCTACTTGCAGTAACTGAGTCTAATTAAGTTTTGGTTTAAAGACATAAATATACCAACTGTTGTGCCCACAGTTGAGAAAGACTTATTTTGGATACTTTAAAGACTATTTCTTTTACAATCATAAATTTCTTGCAATTTTTAGATGGCAGATTGATGTGTGCATTGCTCAATCATAATAGCACAGTGAGTAGATGAAATATATTCAGTTCCTTGGTGAGGAATTAGAATTTCTAGAAGATTGTGGAATTATTATTAAACTCACAAATAGAATTTCCATTTTGGAAAAGCTTATTTTTAATAATAACTATGACTTAGAGTGAGAATACAGGCCAGATAAAACCTTTAATCCCTCACTTAATCTCCATGCTGCTGTGGGGAGGTTGTTATTAACTGCTATTTACACATGCGGAGACTGAGTCCAAAAGCTGAAGACATTTGTCCACTTGCACCATGGACAAGTGACACAGTCGAAGTCTACTCATCAACAGAGGAAAATGCCAATATTCCCTGGCTCCATTTTTACACAGTAGCCAGTGGATGTTGCATGAAGTTAAAGCCGTGTAAAAATCTGGAGCCCGCAGAATCAAGAGAACTTTATGGTTGAAAGCTGGTGAGTCTGAAGTTGAGAACCTGGATATACAATTTTCTTTTCTTTTCTTTTCTTTTCTTTTCTTTTCTTTTCTTTTCTTTTCTTTTCTTTTCTTTTCTTTTCTTTATTTTCTTGCTTTTATTGTTGGGGATTCATTGAGGGTACCCGTTACTCTGATTGCATTTATTAGGTAAAGTCCCCCTTACAATTGTGTCTTGCCCCCAAAGGTGTGGCACCCACGGAGACCCCACCCCACCCTCCTTTCCTCTCTGCTCTTCCTGCATTTACACATTTCTTATGGTTCTGTGTTTGGCATCTCCAGAGGCAAAGGGGACTCCCGGGGACCTGTCACCATCCTGAGGTGTGAGGTTCAGGCTCACACCAGCAGTCTTTCTATTTAGAATCCCTTTATTCTCTTCACATTCTGCAGGTAACTTTCCTATGTCCTGACCCCCCTTCACCGGGAGAGTGAGCTCTCCAGAGTCTCTTCTCACCAAGAGTTAATCCTATCAAATCAGTGCTCCACCCTTACGAACTCAATTAAGCTTCATCACTCCCTTACTCCAAATACAGTCACACTTATTGGGGGCTTGGGCTTCAACATAGGAATTTTGAGTGGGGTCACAGCTCGTTTTGGGGTCCACAGCAGGAAGATAGCACACAAATCAGCAAATCATGTCTAATGAGTGGTGGATAGAAAGTGCTTAACCACCGGCTGGGAGAAGCCGAGGGCATGGTCATATCAGGTACAGACGGCGGGAGACTCCAGAGGGAAGGCCAGTCAGTGCGGAAGGCACTGAAGAGGCCCCTGAGATGCAGCGAGAATTCACTCCTTAAAGTCACAGTTCATCAGGTGGTGCCTGTGGCTCAAGGAGGAGGGCGCCAGCCCCATGTACCAGAGGTGGTGGGTTCAAACCGGGCCCGGGCCAAAAAAAAAAAAAAAAACCTGCAAGGTCATAGTTCATCGAAGCTGCAAGGAGGGTAAGCGAGGTCTAGCCGCTCACTGTGCAATGGTCCAATTATTGAAACAAGGAGGATTGCCAAGGAAGAAAGGAGAGACATCTTGTCAGAGTCTCCCATTAAGGAGAAGGTGGGATTTTAAAGGAGGGGCCTCGTGCTGTGAGGCAGGTCGTGGTGTAACCAAAGAGGGGTTCTGTGCATTGGGCAGGTTGTGGGCGATGGCAAATCTTGCCATCAGGGCCTTCAGAATCTCAGCTCCCTTGTCTTGCAGAGAAGCCACCATCACTGGGAAATAACTCAAATAGTTACATAATTAGTTAAGGGAGAGGATTATAAAAAACATAGAGGGGTCATGAAAATTTCTTCCTAAAACTGGTTATGGTAGAGTTAGGGGCAGAGGTAGGTTTAGAAACCAGACGGCATCTTCCTTGCTGGAGGTTCCCAAGGGTTGGTCCGTGCGTATTATACAAAGGGGTCGTCTTTCTGCAGCAGCTGTAAAGAAGGCAGTGTGTTCAGTATTTGGACTTACTTAGCACTTCTTGCCCTTATGAAATACATAAAATCAAGATGTCCCATTCCCCTCTCGTTGAAGAACATTCTAGTTCTATACCATCGTGTATCGTGCCTACTATCCTTTTGATTCTCTTAATTAAAGTCATTACTAGATCTGAGGGAAAAATCAATTTCCCAGACAGAAAAGGGATAAAATGCGTCAGTGTCTGGTAAGTATATCTTTCTTTGACTTTAAGTCATCCAGCAGTAGGTCCAGCCATGGTGTGTTTTAAGACCCTAAGGTAGTTTTTGCTTTTTTAATTGTTGGGGATTCATTGAGGGTACAAGAAACCAGGTTACACTGATTGCATTTGTTACGTAAAGTCCCTCTTATGATTGTGCCTTGCCCCCAAAAGGTGTATCACACACTGAGACCCCATCCCCTCCCGCCTTCCCGCGCTCTGTTCTTCCTTTCCCCCATCCCCCCACTATGTCATTAATTGTCATTAATTGTCCTCATATCAAAATTGAATACATAGGATTCACGCTTCTCCATTCTTGTGATGCTTTACTAAGAATAATGTGTTCCACTTCCATCCAGGTTAATACAAAGGCTATAAAGTCCGCATTTTTTAAAATGGCTAAATAGTATTCCATGGTATACATATACCATAGCCTGTTAATCCATTCCTGGTTTGGGGGGCATTTAGGCTGTTTCCGCATTTTGGCAATTGTAAATTGAGCTGTAATAAACAGTCTAATCCAAGTGTCCTTATGATATAAGGATTTTTTTCCTTCTGGGCAGATGCCCAGTAATAGGATTTCAGAATCAAATGGGAGGTCTAGCTTGAGTTCTTTGAGGGTTCTCCATACTTCCTTCCAAAAAGGTTGCATTAGTTTGCAGTCCCACCAGCAACGTCAAAGTCTTCCTTTCTCTCCACGTCTGCACCAGCACCTGCAGATTTGAGACTTTGTGATGTAAGACCCTAAGGTAGTTTTTATACCTTCACCAGAGAAAGTAAGGATCTGGGGGGGGGGGACAAAATGTTACTACTACTCTTTAGGGGTTTTGGCTGGGGCTAGAATTAAACTGACATAAAGCATATTGACAGGAGGAAAGTATTAATAGAAGGTGCACATGACACAGAGGCCCTCATGAGGAAATGAAGACTCAAAGGAATGGAGTCATCTTAATACTGAGCTGGACAAAGAGTAGGAAGCTGTGAAAATGGGACCACACGATGGGGCTTGGCGCAGGGTCATTAATTGGTGGAGAAGTGGCTCCTGAGTTAAGGGTCAGTGCAACCTGGCTTGTTCGTGCAAATCTCTCCTGGCTTCGTTTCGCAGCCTTGATGGTGAGAATGTCACGTTCCTCCTGGTAGAGGGAGAGCATCTTCCATGGGAGAATTTTATGTCCTGCTTTTGGGAAGAAGGAAGGCAGCAGGTCAGAGATGCCTTTTCATGCCTGCTGGGTTTTAAAAATATCTTTGACTCAGAATTGTTCTTGTGCTATGGCACATTCTGCTCTGAATTTTTTCGGATCAGACTCTGCATATCAAAGCCAGATATGACAGTTCCGAGAGCTCTCTCGTTACCTTCCCAGGGCAAATGCAATGAAAAGAGAAAGCCATGTATTGCTGTGGCCCTATGTGTATCAGCATTCCCTCCAGTAAGAAGCACATTCACTGATTCAAAAAGGACAGATTATCAAAGTCAAAAGATCTGAATTCGAGATCCAGCTGGACCACGTCTGGAGACGCCGCACTTGGTCACCTCTGTATTCAGCAGTGGAGTAGAAATGATTGGAATCCCCCGTATTCCTCATGACTGTGAGGAAAGGGCAGCAAATGTGTTGCTTTAGAATTTACCAACATATCTTCCAGGGAGACAAAGTGATGTGTTTAAAATAGACCAGCAAAGAGAACAAATCAAGACAGTTTTGTTGATGATCTGTTTCTGAGGTATACTAGTTTCAAATTCTAAGAATTTGTCATCACAAAGAAGTTAAGCAAAATACAATGTCCATCTAAGATCAGCTTCAGATCAGTTCATTCTCATTTTGTCAAATACAAGCAAATGATAGTAGCCTTCCTCAATGCTTTTGGATTTCACAAAAATAAGCTCATAAAGAATTACCTTGGTTTTAAAAATGTGATTAATTTACAGCTTTCTCCACAATTACTGTATTTTTTTGATTTGAAAGAAAATATCTCAAGAAATAAAAGAATGACTTAAAGATTTTAAAAACTCTGAGTAAGGTCAGGCACGGCGGCTTGCACTCTGGGAGGCTGAGGCAGGTGGATCACTTGAGCTCAGGAGTTGGAGAGCGACCCCATCTCTATTAAAAATAGAAAAAACTAGCCAGGCATGGTGGCAGGCACCTGCAGTCCCAGCTGCTTGGGAGGCTGAGGCAAGAGAATTGCTTGAACCCAAGAGTTTGACATTGCTGTGAGCTGTGATGATGCCATGGCACTTTGCCCCAGGTAACTGAATGAGACTCTGTCAAAGAAAGAAAGGAAGGAAGGAAGGAAGGGAGGGAGAGAGGGAGGGAAGGAAGGAAGGAAGGAGAGAGAAAAAGAAAACACTCTGAGTAATACCAAAAAAGGTAAAGTCTCCATCTTTTTATGACTGAATAGTACTCTGTGGCATACATATTCCACAGTTTATTAATCCATTCACGGCTTGGTGGGCATTTGGGTTGATTCCACATCTTGGTCACATGAGAGAAAAAAGATAATTAAATTCAGGAGAAAGGAGGGATGGGGGATGCGTGAGCTCTCAGCTACGAGGCACAAGGTAAGGGTCCACAGCACATCTCCGGGTGAAGGGCTCAACTACAACTTGGACTTTACCTAACAAACACAAACAATGTAACCTAATCATCTGAACCCCAAAACTCCGAGTCAATCCCTATTGAATGATGCGTAAGTAGCTTCACGGCGACATCTGCAGTTTACTGCGTCATTTTTCACTGAAGAACCGAATCCCAGTATTTCCCAGTCACAGTCACGAAAATTCCGACTCTGGTAAATGCACTTTCCACGGCTCCTTCACATTTCTTCACACAGAGCAAGAAGGGGATGAACAAGTGCTTTTCTTACTTGAAAAGTTGTCTCTCAAAACAGTGTCAAATTCAATGGCAATTAAGTATCCATGGAGGGATAATGATCTTCTTTTTTAAGTTTCAATGATACTGTTTGTTTTCTTTAACTAGGGTTTCCACTTGGAAGTATTTATCAGCTTGGGCAGGGAGACTATTGTGGCAGGGTGTTTATTTTACTGCAGAAAAACCCATCTTTCACTTGGAAATTGTTAGCCTTTTTGCTGAAGCAAGCTAAATTTGGTAACACATGGTAAAAATAAAGTAAGCTCATCATGTGGAGCTAGCCAGGTTTGGGCAGGCTGTGTAAGACTTAATTGCTGTGTATTTTAATGGTCTGTCCTTATTTTGTCTACTTTGGGACCTTAGCACCACAGTGCCTGGCTAAAAGAAAGCATCCTGCATAGATTTGTTGAATGAATATCAGTGCTGATTGGTCTCCGTCCAAAATATTGAGATATTGCTCCTAGCAGACGGAAGAATTGCCAAAACCACTGTGGCACTACTGTCCCCCACTCATGTCCCTCCGCCGGTCCTTGGGTTATATTCAATAGTCAAGGAGGCAAGTCCTCCTCAGTCTTGGCTGGGGTGGGGATGAAGCTCCGTCAGTCATTCATTCTGCTGGCCAGGGACTGCAGCCCCAGCCCAGAAGACAGGAGGGGGACTCTCTAGGGGATTGATTCTAAAAATAGGACGTGAGGAGAAGTGTGCTCTTCCCTGCCCATCCAGCCTCTGGGTATTTTTGTGTGAGCACATGATGTTGGAAGCTGCTGCAGCTAGCTCGTGACCACAGGGAGGTGGAGGGGGGGCTCACATGCTCTGAGGAGGGCAGAGCAGAAAGACGAAATTTTTGCCTCAGTGATGTCTTCTGACTTAATGACCCCCGGAGTCATCCTCCCCTCCAGAGGGCTCATTCTGTAAGAATATCTCCTTACCTTTTGAGATGGTGTTCTATGATTTTCAGGGAAAAGTATCACAGCTGTTAGCTAATTGACTGATTTTTGGAATCGATTCCCAGAGTTCTCAGGGTCACATTTAATGGTCAGTCATCACCCTGTTCCAGGTCCAGCTCTAGGATTATTGAATTAGCATCAAGAGCGTTCTCTTTTTCTTTCCTCAACTATTCCAGACAGACGAACACCAAAAGCCTTCCAAGACACACAGTTAAGTAGAAGAGAAATGGGTTTTTCTCTCCTTTAGCCTGTCTGGTGTCCCCTCCAAACCACCTCTGTCCTTAATGCGGGTCACTTGAGTACCCAGGGTGATACTGACAGCCCCACTCCTCGAGCACTTCAGGCCTCCGTCCATGGAGGGACACCTCCTTCTGCAGGGCACTGACGCCCCGGGCACATCCCAGACCTCCTTGTGACATTCGCAGGCACCTCTTCCTTGTTTCAGATGGAAATCCTAGGTGCACCCAACATCCGGCTGGCACACTCACCATTTTCACTCAGAGTCTATGAAATTGCAGCTTCACCTCTGTTACCTGGATTGGATTTCTTTTCTGACCCTGATAACCACACTGACCAGGGAAGAGGAGGAATTTGAATTTAATCTAAATGGAGTGAAAAGCCACTAGAAGGTTATAAACGGGCACTTGATACAAAGTAGCGGCCAATGCTCAGTGCTCTGCATTCACTAACCAGACAATTCCCAGCCTTTACCTGATTGATTGTTCCAGGCCTTGGGGTTTATGAGACTTGGTGAAGGACGGAGGATGGGGCGGTCAAACTCTGGACCCACGTTTCACTCTGATGTACACAGCAGCATACTCAGTGGGCAAGCTGGCACCATTGCTTGATGTCCTTCACTCATAGTTTCCATTTGAACCATGTGGGAGCAGAAAGGAAGTATAGGAAAAAAAAAACAAACACCGAATTCCTAATAAAAAGTGAGTGGGAAAATTAGTTTAAAGGAAATAACACACCAGCAGTGATCAAAAAAAGGCATGACTTCATGGCGAAAAGCAGCAGTTTAGTTCATGAGCAAATCCTGGAGAAACTCCCAATCTCAGCTGAGTCATCCAGTCAGTAGACGTCTCATAAATAGATCCCAAAGGCAGAGAACTGCATTCTGAGACAGCTGTGTCCTTCACCCGCTAAGTGTCTGTGCGTAAGTGACACTGGTTTTCAGGAGGAACCATCAAATGTTGGAGGAGAACTAGGAGCCTGGCTCAGTCTTCCTGAAGCAGAGGGCATGGGTTTTGTGCAGGCCTGGGGGAGCCACCTCGATCCTGGGGTGCTTTCCCCGGGGCACAGCATACATCCTGCCTGTCTCCTTTGGGGTAAAGGAACAATTGTGTAGCACATTTGCCAAAAACAGAACAAAACACGTGGCTTTAAACCATTCCACTCGGCCATCTTAAATGACCTCAGCTTAGTTCCCAGGGAACAAACTGAGATAAAAATCCCTTTGAAGGGCAAGTTCAGTACATGAATGAAGGTGTTTGAAAATGTACTGCTTCTATTTGAACATTTATAGCCATTTTCAACAACTGCCCTTGCAATAAAACAAACAAGAAATTATTTATCATGGCTTTAACTGCTTAAACAAGCAGCACATCATTACTCAACGGTAAGATTGCTTATTCATTTGTTGGTTAGTTTATTTATTTAGGGACAGAGTCTCACTCTGTGGCCCAGGTTAGACTGCCAGGGCCTCAGCCTCCCTCACAGCAGCCTCAAACTCCTGGGCTTGAGTGATTTCCTGTTCTGCATAGCTGGGACAACAGGCCTGCTTCACCATGCCTGGCTAATTTTTCTATTTATTAGAGACTGGGGTCTCGCTTTTGCTCAGACTGATCTAGAACACTTGAGCTCCAAGGAGCCTCCCACCTCAGCCTCCCAGGGTGCTAAGCTTCTGCACGGCGGCCCGATGGTAAGATTTTACAAGGAGGAAAAAGTGACAGAGCCTGCTGCATTCTTCTCAGAGGTGTGCCTTTGCCCCTAATGACTGGCTAGGGTGTGGCATAAAGTTCCAGGCTTACAAAAGCAAAAGCACACATTCACAGACTACGCAAACTTACAAATTAGTGTGCGGCTCACTGATGTTCAGACTGGAGCCAGGAAAAAACAATGAAGGGTCTTATGGAGCGTTTTAAAGGTAATTCCTTTTAAAAAGGTTCCCCCCACCCATGTTTAGCAATGCTATATTACTTTACACAGTTTGTAGGGCATCATGACACAAGACAAAACTGTTGGCCAGGCTTGAAGGGATATGAAATGCCAAATAATACGATTGTTTGGATTTGTGTGAAGACTGAAAATTCACAGTGAACAGCAACAAACGACATTGTTTGCCAATGTGGGCAAGCAGGAAAACTTCATGGAATCTGGCCCGTCATTGTAAGAGGAACTGTGCTATTTACCTTTCCCATACCCAGAAACAAAAGATTCACACAAGATTAAAAACCGTGGTTACAAATAAAATACTTCGTTTCTTTTATTTACTTAAAATTATTTTTCTCAGAAGTTCATTACCACGCTGAAGATCTACCACATCATACTCACTTCCTTTTGCCTTAGCATAGAAAAGAGTTTTTTAAAAAAGAAAAAAGATCATCACAGGAATTTCTGACTATGTTTTGGGGGAAAAAAAATGTGACATTTTTTGAGCAGCAATGGAATGTTTTTTTAGTGGGTGGAAACAGTAACAGCAGACACTTGGAAACATAGTACTATATTTTTTTATTTAATGGAAAAAATATTTTCGAACATGTTGCAATATATCTATAGAGAAGTCCCTGTACAGAAAAGTGAAATGTATTGCTAGTTTTTAGAATCATAAAAACTAGACAAAAACCTAAGAAACTTTACATAAGTATTTTTTTTTAAATCTAATGTAAAGAAATATGTTTAAATAGTTGTATTAATGTGGTTAGGGAATTAGTGCTTTTCTCTGCTTTCACTAATGTTCTGCAGTGCATGCGTCTCTGTGTGTGTGTGAAAAAGAAACTATGTATCACTGGTTTCCACAGATGTATTTTAAGTTTGAGAATACATTTAAGACATAATGTATCCATCATGTATCCAGTTATATTGCACCATGTCTGATCCACCGTGTTTCCCTGAAAATAAGACACTGTCTTATATTTATTTTTTCTCAAGAAGACACATTAGGGCTTATTTTCAAGGGATGTCTTATTTTCATTAAGTATAATACAACAATCTACATTGATTCAATACGGTTAAGTCATCTTCTTCTGGAACCTGACAGGGGGAGCCGACCTTGTTGGTGGGGCTGGCACTAGTGATGTGGGAACTCCTTTCCCCTAGCCGTTTGCGCATGCACAATAGGATGCCTGCGACCGCAGGTACCACATGCGCACCCCCGCACGTGCCAACAGCTCAGAGAAAGGAGCTGTGACAGATAAAAGGTATTCCAGTCTTCCTTACCGCTCTGTGCCGAAATGCATCACTAGGTCTTATGATCGGGGTGGAGCTTATATTTAACAAATGCAAGGAAATCCTGCTAGGGTTTATTTTTTGAGTAGGTCTTATTTTCAGGGAAACACGGTACTTGCTTAGGATCGCAGATAAGCTGTGGTTATAAATATCAGTGTCTATCAGATGTCCACAGTGCTCTATAAAACAAATAGACATTTTTATACTAAAAATACATTCA